>CAJVPT010001086.1:0-23524 GCA_910592055.1 Acaulospora colombiana
TTTAAAAAATATGAATTGGTGAAAAGATTATCTTCTGTATTTTATATTCTATTCTGGGAATTAGCCTTTTATTAATAGAGAATAGAGAAGTGGTGAAACAAATAGAAACAGAAGTGTTAAAAGAAACGGTATAGGGAAGCTGTATTACAAACAATATATCTTATAATACAAGAAACAGGATTCAAGAGACAATAGTAAATCCATTCTTCGTAAAACAATAGGGATCAATCAAGGTGGGGTACTTCAAGTTATATTGTTAGGAGAAAATAGAGAAGAAGGAATTATGTATCTCAAAGAAGCTCTAAAAATACCTAAACAAATTAATCCCTTCAAAACAAAATTTATCAATGGCAACCATTGGATTACATTTGACTTTGATGAAGAAGAAGATGCAGTAATATGTCTGAAAACTGTTAACAAAAAAGAAGTTAAGAACTTTATATTTAGAAAAATAAACAAAGATATGAGTATATGATCAGCCTTTCAAAGATATGCTCAGAACCAAAAGTTTTACAAGCTAGAAAGCTTTTCATCAGCTAAAAATAGATCAAAATATATTATATTGATAGATACAGATCACAAGCTTGACAAACAATGAAAGAATTTGAAGAGATTATTAATATTCATGAATATAGAACATTTTTACATCAAGAATGATTCAAAGTTCACATTTATGCTCATCGAGAATATATAAACAAGGACAAGGAATAGGTGATTAAGATAAAATCCAATTAAGTACAGTCTGTAATAGTCCACAAGAAATAAGATAATCAAGAAATTACTCAGATTATAAAAGAGAGAAAAAAATACTCCTTAAGACTTTATGGAGTTAATGGATTATCTACAAAATCTATAAAAGAAGCCTTAAACTATATAAAGGCTAAGACCTTCTATATATCAAAAAACAAGATCACCTTGGTATCAGAAAACTATGTAGTAGTGTACTTTGAGAATAAAAAAGATTTAAGAAAGGTACTATAGTATCAAATAAAGATCAACAATCAAGGGCTATGATAGAGTGCAAAGAATCATTATTATCATAAGGTATTAGCCAACCTGGCTAGATCAGGCAATGCACATACTGTATAATGATTAAAGAAGTAAGGGAACAGGATTTCAAAAGCTAAGATAAAGCAAGTAGAGATAAAGAAAGTAATAAATATATTATGGTAACTAATAAAGAAGCTATACTGGTAGTAAGACTCAAAAGAAATAATAGTTGGTCAGAAAACAGGAGAAATATAATGAGGTCCATACCACCAGTAACTGGTAACAATAGAGAGCCACTAGGGAAGCAAAGACACCAGGAAGCAAATCAAGTCCTATACCAAACTTTACAATATTCCTCAGAAATAGATGATAAAGCTTTGAATACTAGGTAGCATCAAAGGCAAACAACAAGACAGAAAACAAGAAGCTTAAGATCAACTATAAAGCAAAAGTTAGAGGTAGCCCAACTAAGCAAAATACTAGAGAAGCTTAGCAAACAATTAGATAAACTAGAGAAAGGTTTACTCAAAAGGAGTGCTAACTGCTTCTAAAAGGATACACCAGTCCAACCACAGAAAGAAAAGGAATGTCAGCCTAACATTCTCAAGTCAAAAATGAAAAACAAGAGCAAAGCATGAAAAATAAAAAAGAACAATAGTAGGTGGCAGCAAAGCAATCAAGATTTAGATACTTTCTTGCAAATAGAAAAAGATAAATTTCTAGAGAGAAACAGAAAGGATCAACAGAAGAAAAAACAAAAGAGGAAAATATATAGAAAAGGGTAATTAAAATAGAGACACATAATATTAGAGGTATTACTGATAATAAAAATCAGTATAGTCTTATAGAAGAAATGTAGGAACAAGACATTGGAATAATGGGATTATGTGAAACAAAACTAATCAATGCAAAGGCAAAATGGATCTTCTAGAAACAAATGACCTTCAAGCATTTTTATAGTATCAATAAAGACACTTTATATGGAGCAAGAGTCAGTCTTTTGATAAGAAAAGATCTGAAAAGAAAAGTAGCTTCAGTAGAAGAGACAGAAAGATACATAATAATAGTTAATATACTCATAAAATAGAACAAGATATATATTATCTAAATCTATATTTCCTAGACAAACAATAAAGTAGAATGGTACAAATGAAAATATAAAGCTTTATTAAAGAAAAAAACAGACAAGGCTTTTATATAATAGTAATGAAAGACTTTAATACTGCATACAACCTTGCAAAATACAGGGCATCAATATCTAGAGCTAAATTTAAACCATCTTGGCACCCGGAAATACCATTATTCAACTTTTTAGATAAATGGTTCTTCCTTGATATACAGGTTATATGGAAAGGAAAAGATAAAACTTTAATAAGATAGAATGCCACTAGCAGTAGTCAGATTGATTATATATAGATATCTCAAAGCCTTATAAACTATCTAATACTCATATTTGGCAACCAAAGTATAGAGGAAACAATAGGAAATGATTATATTATGCTAGTGCTAACAATACATGATATCAATCTCTTTACAAGAGATATAAAAAACAAGCCTTCTACAAAGAGTAAACAAAGAATTGATATAAAGGGGTCAACACCTGAGCAGTGGAAAGCATTCAGTAAAAGCTTGAATCACATACCCAGAATGGAAATGAATCTATTGTTTAAAGAAGAACCTGAAAATGGTAAAAGAGAAGCTTAAACAAACAAGATCTGGAAGATATTCGAAGAACAAATATGTATGTCAGCATATAATAAGCTTACGATCAAAAAGCTATCTACTTCTTAAGAAAAACATAATAGGCATGGGCCAGAATTCATCAAGCATCAGAGAGCCCTTCAACTATTTACACTTTTTAAGAAGGCAGAAAATATATATGATCCAATCAAGTTACAAGCCCTTAGCATGGTGATTAGAAAACACAACACTATTTTTAGTCCCAATCATCAGATCGAAAACTATTGCATCCAATATAACATTTCTCAAATTCTATAAAAACTATTAAAAAAATATATATAGGATGCAATAGAAGGCTTAAAACTCACTTGTCAGAATAAAGAGGCAAAAAAGATAAAGGATTCTATAAAAAGAGCCTTGAAACAGAGATATGATAACTTATGTAGCAATAAAAGGAGAATGGTAAACTCCTTGACTGACAGAGAGCAAATCAAAATAACAATGGATAGGATCAAGGTTAAAGATGAAGAAAAGGAATATATAACTACTAAAAAGGGAGAAATTGAAAGAAAAATAAGAAGATATCATTATGAAACATTCAAAAAATGAAATATTAATTTTGATAGCCTTACAGAAAATTGGAAAGAAGAATACATTTCTAAAGGCTATATCAATAAAAGTGATATAAAGATCTATTGGAACCAATCTTTCAAGAAGAACTACACGAAATGCTTCAAAGATTTCCCAATAATAAAGTCCCAGGAAGATTACAAATCAGTTATGAAATGCTAAAAAGACTGGATAAAGAAAAAAAAGAATACCTTAACTGCTTTTTAAGGTGGAAAATTACTTCAATAGAATGGAAGCAAAGCCATATATACCCTATAGAAAAACCAAACCCATGAGAATATGAACTACTCAACACCAGACCAATAGTATTGCTGGAAGTTACACAAAAATGCTTTACCAAAATCCTTACAAATAGATTGGGAAATATTTGCAAGACCAACAATATCCTGAAAGAACCTAATTATGCAAAATTACCAGGAGAAAGTACAGCAGAACTAATTCATTCTCAATAACATTTGTAAGGAAGTAAAAGAAAATAAAAAGAAATTATAGATACTTTTTCAAGACATAGCAAAAGTATATAATATTATTAGTCTGAATATGTTAGTCAAGACAATGAATAGAATCAAGATACTAGAAGGCTTTATTCAAATCATAATGTGTCTATTTCAAAATTGAGAATTTAGGATTATATTTGAGAAAGATCTAACTGAAGTAATTATAGCAGAAGATGGAATTGATTAAAAAGAAACTATCTCACCATCAATATGGAGGATATTATATAATCATTTATTGTGCAAGATTCAGAATGATAAAACAAGACTACAAAATGTTAGTGGCTTTAGATACAGAGTTAAAGGGAAACACTGAAAGAAAACTAAAGTCAAGGCATGCAGCTATTGCATTCATGGATAATACAACATGGATAGCAAGATTCAAAGAGAATATGAAAAAGATTCTGGAAGAAGCAAGAATTTTTTATAGAGCAAATGACTCACAGATTAATGTAGCAAATCTGTATTAATTACTATTAACAATCCCAATCAATATCCAGAGAGAATTGAATAGAGGTGAACAGACAAGATTCCTAGAAATCTGGATAGATAATCAGAAATCTGCTATTGAGCTCAAGAATGGATACTTAAAGAAATCAACATGGTTACCAAATCTCTAAAGAACAAAAAGGTAACTAACAAACAAGCACTTTATATTCCGAATAGAGTCTTAATACCTAGAATCAAATTCAGAATGTAGCATAATGTACTATCCTGGCAAATATATAATGGCCTGACAATGGCATATAGAAAACTGTTCAAAAATAAGGCCACACTATGTCAATCTATACCTAATAATGTATTACATCATCCCAGAATTTACAATTTAAAGAGTGTTTGGATGTTGTAAAAAGAAAGTCAGATAACAGGATTGTATAATAGGTTAAATAACTTAGGGCTAGCTGAAATCATAACAATCATCAGGTTAAAGCAATCATAGATTAAGTACTAGAAACCTCTCAACTTGCAAATATGTAATTCACTAAACTATTTTTTAGAAAGGGACAACTTCACATTACAAGTACTGAAACTGACCAAAGATATGAAGATAACTTTCCATAGCTGGAAATAGAATGATGTCTTTAATTGAAGTATCAGAAATAATCCAATTAAAGATTATCTAACAACAAAAGAATATAGTAAAGCCATTCCATCACTTAAACACAATAAGTTGATATACATGGATTAGCTTATCAACTGTGAAACTAGAGAAGTATTGGACTGGCAAATGCTTCAACTCTTATAGAAGACAAATAAGAAATCTATTCTAGAATGGTACTTGTCAATAATAAGGGAGATGCAAGGAAACAAGTTAGGACAGCTACAAGAACTTGGAAAGAAGATTGGTTAAAGTGAAATCCAGAATATTCAGTACTTAATTTTAACCTTGCTAAAAGGCAAAAACTTTGTATGATTATCAAGAGCAACAATTAGCAGCAACAACTTGTTTGAGAAAAGTTGATTCTAGATAATAATAAAAGATATATTAAAATAGATCATTTCAAATGTGACAGTTCCAAGGAAAATTTAGAATCAAATCTGATGCAATATCAGAGTTGTCCAGAAGGGATCAAGACTGAAAACCAATGCATAGTAGAATCAAATATAGAACAAACATATATAGTTCATTATCTTAATACTAGGAAATCTACTAAGAGAGCTCAACTTTTAGAAATTCCTTGTTCCAAGTTAATATTAGAGGGATCAATAAGTAGAACAATTTATATAGACTCAATAACTATACAATGTGATAGAAGGCAATTAGAAGAAGTAGAGATTGAAAACTAGAAGGAGAAGCTCATTAAAGAGAATATTAAAGAAGGCACATATTAAACCCATCTGATTAAAATACTCAGGTTTAACAAGGGGAATAATAGTAATAACACAATGATCTTTTACTCTGATAAATCTCTTATTGACTATGGAAACAAAAATATGAGATGGGTGCAGCATGAATACAAATTGGAGAAGCAAGAAGAGAAAGCAAGTTCCAAGCAGGAGTAGCTATTTGGCCTTCATCTACAAGAGTAGAACTAGTAGCGATAATCACTATACTACTAGTAGTACCAGTTAACAGCAAGGTCAAGATTCATATCGATAGCCAAGCCTATATCTTCAAATAAAAAACTATAAAAAAGGAGGATCCTAAAAAAACCTATAAAAGATGGCTAAAGGAACAAATTGGTTCTTGTGGATATAAATGTTGAGCCTGGTAAAGAAAAAAGAATTAAATCTAAATATTATCAAGATTAAAGTATACTCTAACATTCAATACAATGAGTAAGCAGACATTCTAGCCAAAGAAGTGTTAAAGTTCTCAACAATAGAATGGCAAGATCTGAACACATTTAAGATTATTACTGAAATCAAATAGCAAGATATAGTATTGGATGCTCCAATAAGGCAGTTTATTAAAAAAACCAATATCAAAATAATGACATACCAATGGACAACCCAAAATAGAATAGACAAAAAGTGGAGTTATTAAATTCAAAATCAATGCAGACATATATGGAACCTAGTTTGAAAACAAATGAATAATGAGCACATATGGAATATCCACTTTAAAGGATCACAAAGAAAAAGCTTTTGATTAAAATAGTCAATGATGAGTTACCCATATTAATAAAGCTAGTCTCAAGAAGATCAGACTTATACAAGCAAGTAAAATGCCTTACATGTGGACAGCAAGAAGAGACAATAGAATACTTGCTAGAATGTCCAGCATATAAAACTCAGTGGCAAGAAATTTGACAGAAGGGTATGAAAGATATGATGCAAAATTTTAACAAACTCCTGGCAGATAGAAAAAAGGAGTCAGAAGAAAAAAAGATAAGTTTAGCAGTTGATAACAGAATAGAAAGAGGAGAAATAGATAAGAAAATAGCTCAACTGGTGGAAAGGATCTCAAACACTGGTTGGGATATACTTAGCTTCTACATGGGACTGATTGAAAAAGATCCAATAGATAAGATAGCAGACTCAAAGTGCTAGGAAAGAGAATTGTAAAGAAGCAAAAAAGTGGCTAATTAAGATGCAGAAGAAAATATGTAACCATTTCAAAAAGAAAATTTGGTATGTCAGATGCAAAAAGGTGATAGAGCAGAAATGGATATTGGAAATCAATAGAGATGATAAGATCAAAAGGCCAATATATTTATATGGGCAAAGAAACAAGACCAAGGTACCAGGAAATTAGTTATATCAAGTATCATTAAAGGAAGAAGAATTAAAAAATATGATGCTTGAACAAGTCTTGTGAAATGAGGTAAAGTATGGAATGAAATGGTTGGGTTTTAATTTCTGTCAGAACTTAAAAAGGTGATTTGCAGTAGTGATATGCAAACAATGATATTGGAAGTTGAAAGGATATTTACCTAAACTCCTAATAGAGTGATAAATTACTCTTTAATTTGCACTTAGAAACGTAAAACAATCAAGACAAGTGAATTAGTTAAATAATTAGCTTTAATATCTCATGTTATATATATAGCTTACAAATGTTCAATAAAGTATACGTAACTAGCTGACAGAGAACAAAAAAAAAAATACAATATAGAATACAATATATACACCTTAATAAGAAGATATATGACAAACTCACAGCTATGTTTAGAAAGGTTTTCAGGAACAAAGCACTAATTAGTGGAACAATACCAAACAGTTGCATTTATAACAAAGAAATATATAACCTCAAAAACATTTGAGAAATACAATTAAAAAGCTATATATCAACACTATGCCAGCTCAACAATAGTAAGGCCTCTGGTTTGGCCACTATAATTTGATTGAAACAGAACTAGATCAAAACTAGGAACCTAGAAATATCTTAGATAATCCTATAAGCTTACATAAAATGATTAAAGAAAACTTGGCAGCTACAAAATTGATCCTGGTCAAAGATCTACAAATTACCTTTCAAAGTTGAAAATAGAAGAAAACCTTTAATTATCAGGGAGGTATCTTATTTATTAAGTCAATATTGTAAAATAATGAAGAATATGAGTAAGTTATTCTATTACTTCATAAATACAAGATCATGTTTTTAGATCAAATTATCAATATAACTATAATGACATTAAAGGAATGGAGAGCAATCCAGATTTTTTTTAGCAAATGTAAAGATCCAGTTCCCTCTTGGTACAAAAAGGTCTATGAAAAAGTAACAGATAATTATAATCTTTTAAGGAAGTCATTACATGGACTAAACTGGATAGGCTACAATATTCAACCTAAAACTTTCCTAGTATATTCAGATAGAAGAAAAATATACTGAATAATCTGTTCTAGCTCTTTAACTGACATATTAGAAAAGGCATCATTTTTGAACAACAAAATTTAGTTTGCCCTATACTAGTTGATATACAACTCTACTAGTAACCACACTCTACTTCAATCAGATAGATTATTTCAAGTAACAAAAGTAGGTATATTACAAGTTCACTTTCTTTCACAGCTAAACAAACATGAAAATTTGAGAAAAGAAAAATAAGTTCTACTGCTAGGCAACCCTATAGATTGGCTAATGGCTACAAGGCAACAAGCAATAACTCCACTAATATCTAGATCTAAAGTGGAAATCCAAGTAGAAAACTGAGAAGCCATGCTAATAAGACAAGCTATTTGATCAAAATAATATATAGAAGAACTTATAGATGTCCCAAAATATAATAGAAGGTATATAATCAATCAATTCACTTTTTATATAGATGGATCTTACAAAAAAAAAACAAAAGATAGCAAGCTTGAAATGGGTTTGACCTGGATTTTAGTAGAAGACAACAAAGTTGTAAAGCAATTTTTAGCAGGAATATCAATATATCCATTGGCAAGTGGGACAGAAATATTACCTATTCTAATGCAATATATATAGTTTCCCAAAATACAACAATCTCAATCTTCTCTGATTGTAATACTGCAATTAAGATATAAAAGTCCATTAGTTCACAAGTGGAGATATTAACAATGAAATAGACAAAAACTACTAATTGATCATTATGGAATAAAATCAAAGACCTAGTTAAAAAGAAAGATTTTATTTTTAAAATTATAAAGATCAAAGTCTATGGAATTAATAAGTTCAATAACCAAATAGATCTACTCACCAAACAAGCTAGACATAAAAATCCAATAATTTGGAACCAACTATTAGAGTTAAGGACAGTTCTTATAATAGCCATATGGAGAGAGCACATGATAAATATCAGTATTAAGAAATTTTTCAAAACATACAATAGGAAAAAGATTGGAAAAGATTGAACAATACATAAAAGAATTTAAGAACTGTGGATCCAAAATGACAAAATCATAGACTGGTTAACTTTCTGGAATCAGTTCAATCTATCTAATACCTTTGATATTTCTTTCAAAGATAATAATAATAAAAGCTTCTTGATTAACCTGACCCATAATAAACTTTTAGTAATATAGATATTGAAGAAAAAAAACTAGATATTTATACCATAATGACCTATTCAATATGCAAACTTTAAAAAGAATTATTAGAATATCTGTTTGAATATCTAGCTATCAAAAAAATCAAAAAAATATATGGAGAAAAGCAAAAGAAAAAATCAATTGCTATATTAGTAAAAAAAAATTAAAGACAAAAAAAAAGTTTATCCTGCAATCAATAACTGGATAAGTAAATTATTAAACAAGATTCAAAATCTGATAGAAGTCTTTTCAATACTATTAGTAAATACATGGAAGAAAACAAAACCACTTTCTTGAAAAATTACTTCCAAGCACAACTCTTATAGGATAAAAAAAAATTTCAAGGAGAATATATGGAATAGTCACTGCAAAAAAGTAATAGAGTGAGAAAAGAAGCAGAATATTATTGAAAAAAACAAAAAAACCAAAAGACCTAGGTATAGATCCATTATGTAGGTCATATAAAAACAGAAAGAAGAACCTATATTCACAGAAGATCTAGAACAAGAAGTTACTAAAAGAAAGAAGAGAATAAAGTATATAGAAATCATCAAGGATTGGGTTTGTTATAGAAGTAAATAATTTAGTTTTTAACTGCAGTTGAAATTTAGAATAATCTACAGTAATGACCTGTAGGCAATAATTTTATTAACTAGAGAATTTATTCAAGTTAGTAAAGGAGCAAAATATTATTTCCTAAGTTGCACCTAGAGAAATAGTTTTTTGATTATAGATGAGTTAATATATAAAAGTCAAAATATTTTGTAAATATCTTTTATATATACAATAAAAACAAGCCATACTGATTTGACTGTGGATTAAAAAAAAAATAACTTCTAGAATCATCTCTATTCTTTTTCTTTTGTTTACAAACCTCTTTATTCAAAAACATGACTTCCAGTAATCAAGAAAGGTCAAATAATATCTTTGATATCAATGACCAAAAAGTTCTTAAAGGAAGAAAAACTAATTATAAAGTATCTGAAGGCCTTTGTAATATTTGAAATAAGAGATTTATAAAGATTTTCTATAATAAAAAAGACTTATTTTTTATCTTTTTAATTATCTTGATTCTCTTAAAGCTTTTATTTTCAGTGTTTTCTAGAGAATTTTGCCTACTTTAGTTTAACCTTAAATTTTATAAAACATAAATTCTCATTAAAGATAATTAATAGATCTAAAACATATTAGTTTTTAAAATATAAACAAGTTTATATTGATTATATTCATATGCTTTAATAACATAATTGATAATTAAAAAGAATTTTCTAGAAACATTTGTTCTCAAAAACCCAGTTCCTTAATAAAAACATCTATAATATTAAAAGATCAAGTAATAAGTAATATAAATTACAATCTTCTATCACTTACTTAAGTTTCTCAGGTGATGATAAGACTTTAATAAAAAAAAGGTGAAGTTTAAATACTTTTTTTAAAAATATCAATTTGATATTTACTTAAATGAAAAACCAGTTGAATTGACTTATTTAATGTCACAGATAGTAAAAAAGAAGATTTCTTCTGAGGTTTAAATGAAGCAAAAAGATTATTCCAATCAAGCAGATCTATTTTAAAAGAAGATTGATTTTATTTTTGGACTTTTTTAATGAATCTTGAATTGTCCTTTTTTTCAAATTATTTTTCTTTTTTTCTTTATTTTTTTTTAACTTAATAATTTATTGATTTTTAGATCAATCAATGGTAATAAACTGTTGACAATAATCCTAGTAGATAAAAATAATAATCAATCTATTAGGAGAATATAATATTGTCTCAAAAATCTGACTTAGAGTATTTATGTATAAAAATAAATTAGTTACATTGTTAAAGTCTATAAGCTATTATAGATTTTGTTTTAATTTCTCAATAAAATCAAGCCATCATAGTATGATTACAAGTTAAAAAAAATTATCATTTTTAAAGAAGTATTCTTTTAAAACTTTATATTTTGAGTATAATAAAACTTTTAAATTCTTTTTAAAAATATTTATTTTGTTTTTTTAAAAATTTTTTACTTAAATAATTGATAATATAAAGCTTTTCTAAAAAAAATTAAATAAAAAAATACTTTTATTTATTCTATGAAAGTTTCAAAATCTAAAAAAAAAAAAATCAAAACTTTAAACTCTATATCAGTTTAAAAAATTGATATCTCTATTATTAACAATACTTTTTTTTTAGTATATAGAAAATTTTTTTGATTTATTTATAAAATTTTATTTATTTTAAGTTGATTTTGAATTTTTTATTATATTAGAAATTAAATAGATTGATTTGTTAAAAATTTGAATTGGTTGTTTTTTAATTAATAAAAATATAAATAAAAATATATATAATATATATTATTAATACTATATATTATTTAAGCTTTATAAAAATCTCAAGTTTATTATAAATTATTTATTTATTTATTTTTTTAACCCTCAATCATGCTATGATGACTTATCTTTATTAAAAAATTGAAGTAAATTTACAATATTTTACAGACTTTCACAAAGTAACTAACTTGTCTTCATACAAAAGTACTTTAAGTCAGATTTTGGAACAATATTATACTTTACTAATAGATTGATAATAACCTTTATCTACCAGAATTATTGCCAATAGTTTGTCACTATTGATTATCTGAAAACAAATGAATTGCCAAGTTAAAAAAGAAAAAAGGAAAAATGATTGGGGAAAGGGGACAATTCAAGGTCCATCAAAAAAATCCAAAAATAAAAATAACCTCTTCTTAAAAGGAATTTGCCTAATTGAGATAGTATTCTTGCTTTACTTGAATCTCAGAAGAAATCTTCTTTTTCACCACCTGCAATATTGGATAAGACAATCCAACTGGTTTTTTATTTAAGTAAGCATCAGATTGAAATATCTCAAGGAAAGCATTTAGACCTCAGCTTTTTTCCATTAAAGCTTTGTCACTACTTGAGGAACTTAGATAAAAGATGGAAGTTTACAATCCACATTACTATCACTTGGTCTTTTGATATTATAGAAGTTTTCATTAAGAGACTTGAGATTTTTGGGGGCAAATGTTTTCAGAACCTTTTTTCCAATCACCAATAATGTCATCAGAACATATAATGTGACCAATAAAAGCTTGTTTACATTTCAAAAACTAATGTGTTTCATGTCAGCCAATCACTTTTGGTGAGGATTTGTGCTATCCAAAATTCAGGGTCAAACTGAAGTAGGCAAAATTCCCTAGAAAGCCATGAAAGTAATAGCTATAAGAGGTTCACAAGTGACTGGAAGGAAAAAATAAGTCATTCTGTCATTAAAAACCTCTATATACAGTATCTCTTGCTTCAAAGGTTAGATAGGTCTTCAAGTATTTCACAATCAGTTTTTCTTCCTTTGGAAACTTTCTTACCATTGATATCAAAGGTGTTACTTGACTTTTCTTGATTACTAGAAGTCAAGTTTTTGAGTGAAAAGGTTTGTAAACAAAAGGGAAAAGGTAGAAGTGACTCTTGAAGTTATATTTCAAGTTGTTTTAAAAAAAGTATTAAAATTTTATTAGCAAAGAAGTATAAAAACTTCTTGCGAACATCTTTTTTGTGTATAATCAGAGAATTAGTGGAAAGAAATTTTTTTTAATTAATAAGTTTATTAAAAATTATAAATCTATTATATATAGATTTTTTTTTTTTTTTAAAAAAAATATACAATATTATCCATTTTATTAAGTTTATATATAAATACATGTTACTTTATCAAGTAAAAGTTATATTAAGATATTTTTTCTATGTATCTAATATATATGGTTACAAATAAAACCAATTGTTAACTGGATCAATGGGTACCTATCACCAATATCAGTAGGATTTTACCTTTGAAACCCTTGTGACATGTTATTCTTATTGGAAACTAATATGCCTAAGTGCCATTAACATGTTCTTTATAAATTTTGAGAATGTTGTGAGTTCTGTTGAAAATATTGGATATAAGTTCTGAAGGGTATGCTTCCATCTTGTTGGATATAAAATCTCTGTATTCCAGTTTATTTGGATGTGGTTTATAATACTTTCCTTTTTTTTTTATTGATATTCCTTGTAATTTCTTTTAATAGTATAGGTGCTCACACCTGTCAATCCAAATGTTGTATATCCAGAATCTGATGATGTTGCAAATGCTATTGAAAGTCTCTATTATTTTGTTGATTTTGATATATTGTATTTACTAATGATCTTTAGGATAATTTTGCTAATGCCTTCTATAATAATCTTGTTTCATATATTATTTGCTGCTATATTTGATGTAAGTTCCTGTTTGATGTCGTAGTCGATGTCATTATCAATTATTGTTGTTATCTCTTGATGTATAATGTTTAATGTGGCTTGTTTGATATTGATATTATGAAATAGGCATCTGAAGGGATGAGTATTGTTTTCTGTATTTGGACACATAAAGAATATGTCAGATTTGTATATGTCTAGTCTTCTACTGTAGAGCTTATTTATTGTAGAGAGCTCTTTATTTCATAGTTTAAGTGCAAAGCTTCTTTGTAAGTAATCCCATGAGTCTGTTTTTTTTGAGATTGATGGCCAACAGGTGAAGCCTCTGATTTGGTTTTTTTCAGTCTATGTCTTCTACCTATTGTTTGGAGAGATCTTTATTTTTGTCTAGTATGATTTATTGGTATATTAGCTGCATTTGCCTTATATACTTGAAAACCTTTTGGATGGTTGTAATAATTTCTGTTTAGTTTTTGTAGTATAAGGTGAGAATACTGTCACCGAGGATAATATCCATTAACTGGTCTTATAGAACTGATCACATTGTTATTATTGTGGTGTTTCATCAATCTATTAGCTTTGAGAAATGGATAAGTGGTAGAGTAATTTTATTTATCTATTTTGGACCAGGTAATAGGAGTCTAGTAAATTGCTACTATTATGCTGAGATTGTTGATAAGCCTTAGTTTCTTGATTTTTTTTATATTATTTTCAATATATATATTATATTCTTCTATGAGAGATAGTAAGCCAGTTTCAATTATAAGAGATCTTTTCAATCTGCTTATAGCTAATGCTATTGTTGTAGCCAGAATCTTAGCTCTGTATGCAGATATTTGTCCTTCCAGTTGTAGTTCTATTGTAGCTATACTTGTTTGATTATCACTAATGTTAATGTCTATTTCACATATTGTATGTTAGGACTGTTTTTGAGATTATAGGTTCTATTTATATAAATGTGAAGGCTGTTATGTCTTTGACTTTGTAATATATTTTAATGAGTTCTTGTTTGATTAAAGGATATAGATTGATGATTTGAAAGAGATTTTGTAATGTATGTGAAGTACTGTCGATTTCTAGTCTGTCAAAAACTTGATTGGACTATATGAAGAATCATCTATACTGTCAAGTGACATTTATATTCTTTTCTTTAAGGTGAGATCTAATGAACTATATAATTTTATAATTTTTTTTTTTTAAATGCTGGACTTGGCCAAGTTTATTAGCAAAGTTTTACTATTTAGATACATATGACCAGAAGAAAACAATGATAAGCTATTAAACTAATGATAGGTTAAAAAGAAACCACCTCATGGCTAAGCCATCTCCAAATAGAGACCTAATGGAGGGGCCATTAGGGCGATAAAAATTTTAAAGGGGGGGTTGCTGTGTATCGAATCTAGTTTGTCTATCTTAACCCTGAAAAAGGAAATATGTGTTTCTATGTTAATCTTCTTGAACAGATATCTACTGCTAGGAGAAATAATTGGAGACAATAGCTATACAAGGATCAATAGGAGAGAGAGTTCTGCTTATATCTTGAAAAGACTTGACAAGAGAGGGAAAATGGTAATTTATTGTAGAATCGACACTTGAAACCATGCTATTACTACCATTTCTTTACCATTGGCTGGGTACTCTTCGAGGACTTCATCGGTTGAGAGCGCAATGTCTGTTTCTCAGTTGCTTTCAGTACTTCCATATTATAGTTCTTATGTCTTCCAGTTTTGATCCTATGTCTTGCCTTACCCTGCTTACATTGGGTCTTCTTTTGATGTTCATCCAAGTAACCAGACAAGTCAAAGGGGTTTTTGAGAGGGTCTAGAACTGGAGTTGAAGAAAGTTGGGGAGGGAGGGCTATAGGGATGGGGGTATGAGGTATGGGGCCTTTGTCATTCAGTGAATCTGTCCTTACTTACCCATTGTGATAACCTCTCTAGAAAAGGAATCTTGGTCTTTCTGGCATGCACCTTCACTGGCCTTAATAAATGTTGCTCTTGAGGTACTCCATCTTGAAGAAGTTGATCCACTGTGCCGTCTACATTACAACTCCTGCTGGTGATTTTATTTTCAATTGGTACTAATGATCCTGAGGGATCTCCCAGTCTCCCAGTTTTCAGGCTTGTATAAGTAGATGATACACTTTCAAAGCTTTGCCTTCATTCTATATCTTCTTGAGTATCTTGTTCTTTTTATTTTCCTAAGTGGTGGTAGATAATTTTCTTGAAGATTATTCTCTTTCTTGATATCCAATGATGTGTTTGGAGGCAGTGTCTGACGAGACACGTGGAGTAACCAATAGGAGCTTGTTTACATTTTTGTTACTAATATGAGCTCTATCTGTCCAATCACGGTGTGAGAAATTTTGTGCTACTCAAAATTCAGGGTCAAATTGAGGTAGGCAAAATCCCCCAGAAAAAACCAAGAACAAGCACTATGAGAAGTAAACACAATGACAAGAGAGTGGAGAAGTTGTCTCTCATCATTAACAGACTTTTGTGGTATTTCTCTATAGTGTGAGATGATGGCACATTAGTTCTTCTTCCTTTTGAAACTTTCTTGCCATTAGTAGAAAAGGTTTTACTTGATCTTTAAGGTCACTAGAGTTCAAGTTTTTGTTTGAAGAGGATAGTAAACAAGAGAAGAGGGGATAGTTGATGTCTCTTAAAGTTTCTTCAAGTTAGTTTAAGGAAAGTGATAAGACTTTATTAGCATAGAAGTATAAAAACTTCTTGCGAACATCTTTTTTGTGTGTGGTCAGAGGATCAGTAAAAAGAGTGCTATATAATTTTATAATATTGATTACAGGAACCCTAAAGATATTGGCTTTCAGTATTTCTGTACAGTAGATTTAGCCTCTATTATCAATGATATTGGAGATGTTGCAATCAGGACAGGTATTTACTAAAGAGTTATTTGTCATAATATAGTATCTGATGCCTTAATTTTTTTTTCCCACTGTCAAGCTAGTTACGTATGCTTTATTAAATATTTGTAAGCTGTACATATAATATGAGGTGCTAAAGCTAATTCTTTAACTAACTCACTTGTCTTGATTGTTTTACTTTTCTAAGTACAACTTCGAGAGTAATTTATCACCCCATTAGAAGTTCAGATAAATATCCTTCAAACTTCTAATATCATTGCCTGCAGATCACTACTGCAGATTACTCTTTTGAGTTTGACAGAGATTAAAACCCAACATTTCATTTCATACTTTACTCCATCTCATAGGACCTGTTTGAGCATCATATTTTTTATTTCTTCTTCCTTTAATAATACTTGATATGATCAATTTCCTGGTACCTTGGCCTTGTTTCTTTGTCTCAGTAGATGTATCAGCCTTTTGATCTTGTTACCTCTGTTGATTCCCAATATCTGTTTCCACTCTATTACTTTTTTATATCTAACATTCCAAATTTTCTTTCTAAAGTGATTATGTGTTTTTTCTGTATCTTTATTATCCACTTTCTTGCTTCTTTACCAATTCTTTTTCCATAGCACTTCGAGTCTACTATCTTATCCATTAGATCTTTTTTAATCAGTTCCATGCAAAATCTAAGTATATTCCAATCAGTGTTTGAGATTCTTTCTACCAGTTAAGCTATTTTCTTATCCATTTCTCCTCTTTACATTCTGTCATTAACTGCCAGACTTATCTCTTTTTCTTCTGACTTCTTTTTCCTATCTGCCAGGAGTTTGTTGAAACCTTGTATCATATCTTCATACCCTTCTGCCAGGTTTTTTGCTACTGAGTTTTATATGCTAAACATTCTAGAAAGTGTTTTATTGTCTTTTTTTGCTATCCATATGTGAGACATTTTACTTATTTGTATAAGTCTGGTCTTCTTGTGGTTAGCTTTGTTAATGTGGGTAGCTTATTACTGATTATCTAACAAGAAAGTTTTTTCTTTGTGATCCTTTGAAGGAAGTATTCCATATATACCTATTATTCATTTGTTTTCAAACTAGGTTTCATATGTATCTGTGCTGGTCTTGAATTTGATGATCCCACTTTTTATCTATTCTATTTTGGATTGTCCATTGGTGCATCATTATTTTGACATTGATTTTTTTAACAAACTGCCTTATTGGAGCATCCAGTATTATATCTTGCTATTTGATTTTGGTAATAATCTTAAGTGAGTCCAGATCTTGCCATTCTATTGTTTAAAACTTTAATGCTTCTTTGGCTAAAAAGTCTACTTCCTCATTATATTGAATGTTGGAATGTACTTTAATCTTGATAAGATTTAAATCTAATTCTTTTTTCACTAAGCTTAACATTCATGCTCATAAGAACCAATTTTGTTCCTTTAGCTATCTTTTGTGAGTTTTTTTGGGATCCTTCTTTTCTATAGTTTTTCATTTGGAGATGTAGGCTTGACTATCAGTATAGATCTTGACTTTGCTGTTAACTGGTACTACTAGTAGTATAATAACTATTGCTACTAGTTCTGCTCTTGTAGATAAAGGCCAATCAGCTACTCCTATTTGAAACTTGTTTTCTCTTCCTACTTCTCCAACTTGTACCTATGCTGCACCTATCTTCATATTTTCATTTCCATAATTAACAAGGGATCCATTAGAGTAAAAGATAATTGTGTTATTGCTATTATTCTCCTTGTTATGCCTGAGTATTTCAATTAGATAGGTTTGATATGTGCTTTCTTTAATATTCTCTTTAATGAGCTTCTCCTCCTAGTTCTCGATTGTTACTTCTTTCAATTGCCTTCTATCATATTGTGTAGTTACTGAGTCTATATGAATTGTTTTACTTATTGATTCCTTTAGTGCTACCTTGGAACAAGTAATTTCTAAAAGTTGAGCTCACCTTGTAGATTTCCTAGTAATAAGATAAGAAACCATATATGTTTGTTTTATATTTGATTTTACTATGTATCCGTTTTCAATCTTGATCCCTTCTGGGCAGCCCTAGCATTGTATCAGACTTGATCTTAAGTTTTCCTTAGAGCTGTCACATTTGAAATAATCTATTTTAATGTATTTTTTATTATTATCTAGAATCAACTTTTCCCAAACAAGTTGCTGCTGCTAATTATTGCTCTTGGTGACCACTTAATATTTTTGCCTTTTATTAAGATTAAGATTGAGTACTGGATATTCTAAACTCCATTTTAACCAATTTTTTTTCCAAGTTCTTGTGAGCTGTTTTAGTTTATTTTCTTGTATTTTCCTTGTTTTAACAAGTATTATTCTGGAATAGGTCCCTTACATGTCTTTTGTAAGAGTTGGAGCATTCGCCAGTTTAATACTTCTCTAGTTTCATAGTTGATAAGCTAATCCATGTATATCAACTTATTGTTTTGAGTGATGAAATGACTTTACTATATTCTTTTATTGTTAGATAATTTTTAATTTGACTATTTCCAGTACTTTAATTAAAGATATTATTCCACTTTCAGCTATGGAAAGTTACCTCTATATCATTGGTCAGTTTTAGTACTTGTAATGCGAAGTTGCCCCTTTTTAAAAGATGGTTTAGTGAGTTACATATGAGCAGGTTAAAAGGTTCTCAGTACTTAATCTGTGATTGTTTTAACCTGATAATTGTTGTGATTCCAACTGGTCCTAAGTTATTTAAACTATTGCACAATTACATTATCTGACTTTCTTTTTACAACATCCAAAACACTCTTTAAATTGTAAATCCTGGAATGATATATTACACTATTAGGTATAGATCGACATACTGTGGCCTTATTTTTGAAAAGTTTTCTATATGCCATTGTCAGGACATTACACATTCACCAAGATAGTACATTATGTTGCATTCTGAATTTGATTCTAGATATTAAGACTCTATTCAAAATATAAAGTGCTTGTTTATCAGTTAACTTTTTATTCTTTAGAGACTTAGTAACCATGTTGATTTCTTTAAGCATCCGTTCTTTAAGCTCGATAGTAGATTTCTGGTTTCCTGTTCAGATCCCTAGGAATCTAGTCTGTTCAGCTCTATCTAATTCTCTAACTACTTCTCTATTGACCCCTGCTTGGACCTCTTCTGGATATTGATTAGAGTTGTTAATAGTAATTAATACTAATTTGCTACTATTAATCTGCAAGGCATTTGCCCTATAAAAGATTCTGGCTTCTTCCAGAATCTTTTCCATATCCTCTTTGGATCTTGCTATTCATATTGTATTATCCATAAATGTGATAGCTGCATGCCTTGACTCTAGCTTTCTTTCAGTATTTTTCTTTAACTCTGAATTCCAAGCCACTGACATTTTGTAGCTATCATTTTGAATCTTGTACAATAAAGGGTTATAGAATATCCTTCACATTAGTAATAAAATAGTTTCTCCTTGATCAATCCCATCTCCTGCTGTAATTACTTTAATTGGATCTTTATCAAATATAACTCTAAATTCTTGATTTTGAAATAGACTCATTATGATTTGGATAAAGTTTCTGATATCTTGATTCTATTCATTGCCTTGACTAACATATTCCAACTAATAGTATTATATGCTTTTGCTGTGTCTTGGAAAAATATCTATAACTTCTTTTTTTTTTTCTCTTGCTTCTTTACAAATGTTATTAAGAATTTGAATCGGTTCTGCTGTATTTTCTCCTGGTAATCCTGCATAATTAGGTCCTCTCAGTATATTGTTAGTCTTGCATATATTTTCCAATCTATTTGTAAGAATTTTGGTGAAACATTTTCATATGACTTCTAATAATACTATTGGTCTGGTATTGAAGAGTTCGCATCCCCATGGTTTTGGTTTTGCTATGGGATATATATGACTTTACTTCCATTCTATTGGAGTAACTTCCCACCTTAGAAAGCAGTTAAGCATCTTTCTAAGATATTCTTTTTCTTTTTGATCTAGTCTTTTTAACATTTTATAACTGATTTGTGATCTTCCTGAAGCTTTATTATTGGAAAGTCTTTGAAGTGTTTAGTGTAGTTCTTCTTGGGAGATTGGCTTCAGTAAGTCTTTATATTATCTTTTATTAATATAGCCTTTAGAATTGTATTTTTTTTTCCAATCCTTTGTAAGGCTGTCAAAATTGGTATTTCATTTTTTGAATACCTCATGATGATATCTTTTTATTTCTCTTTCGATTTCTTCCTTTTTAGTAGTTATATATTTCTTTTCTTCATCTTTAACCTTGATCCTATTCAATATTATTTTGATTTGCTCTCTGTCAGTTAAGGAGTTTACCATTCTCCTTTAATTGCTACATAAGTTATCACATCTTTTTTCCAAGGCTCTTTTTATAGCATCCCTTGTCTTTTTTGCCTCTGTATTCTGATAAGTAAGTTTTAAGCCTTCTATTGTATCCTGTATATCCTTTTTTAATAGTTTTTATAAAATTTGGGAAATGCTATATTGGATACAATAGTTTTTGATCTGATGATTAGGACTAAAAATAGTGTTGTATTTCTTAATTGCCTTGTTAAGGGCTTGCAATTTGATTGATTATGTGTACTTTCTACCTTCTTAAAAAGTGCAAATAGTTGAAAAGCTCTTTAGTACTTGATGAATTCTGGCCCAGGCTTATAATATTTTTCTTAAAAAGCAGATAGCTTCTGGATTGTAAACTTGTTATATGATGCCCTGCATATTTATTCTTCAAAAGTCTTCCAGATCTTGTTTGCATGAGCTTCTCGTTTACTCTTCTTCAGTTTTTCTTTAAACAATAGATCTATTGTCATTCTGAGTTTGTGATTTAAGCTTTTATTAAATACCTTTCACTGTTCAAATGTTAACCTATTTATATCAATTCTTTGTTCACTCTTTGTGAAAGGCTTGCTTTTAGTATCTCTTGTGAAGAGATTGACATCATACATTGTTAGTACTAGCATAGTATGATTTCTTCCTATTGTTTCTTCCATACTTTAATTGTCAAATCTGAGTATTGGATAGTTTGTAAAGCTTTGAGATATTCATATATAATCAATCCGACTACTGCTAATAGCATCCCATCTTGTTGAAGTTTTATTTTTTTCTTTCCATATAGCCTGTATGTCTAGAAAGGACCATTCATCTAAAAAGTTGAATAGTGGTATTTCTGGGTACCAATATAATTTAAATTTAGCTTTAAATGTTGATACATTGTCTTCTGCAGGATTGTATGCCACATTAAAGTTTCCCATTACTATTATATGAAAGCCTTGTCTGTTCTTTTCTTTAATGAAGCTTTGTACCCTCTTCTATACCTTTATACTTTATAATTAGTCTGAGGGGATATAGATCTGGATAAAACATATCTTGTTCCATTTCATAAGCATATTAACTGCTATCATATATTCTTTTGTCTCTTCTACTGAAGCTACTTTTCTTTACGGATCTTTTCTTATCAAAAGACTAACTTCTGCACTATATGGAGTGTCTTTATTGGTACTATGAAAATGCTTGAAAATTGTTTGCTTCTGGAAGGTCCATTTTGCCTTTGTATTGATTAGTTTTGTTTCACATAGCCCTATTATTCCAATGCTTTGTTTCTGTATTTCTTCTATAAGACTATACTGATTTGTACTATAAATAATACCTCTAATATTGTGTGTCCCTATTCTAATTATCCTTTTCTATATATTTTTCTTTTTTGTTTTTTCTATCTGTTGATCCTCTCTATTTTCTTCTAGTAATTTATTTTTTTCTATTTGCAGAAAAGTATCAAGATCTTGATTACTTTGCTATCACCTACTATTGTTTTTTTCTATTTGTCATGCTTTACCCTTGTTTTACATTTTTGACTTGGAAATGGTGGGCATACATTCCTTCTCTTTTTGTAGTTGGACTGATGCACCCTTTTAGGAATGGTTGGTTCTCCTTTTGAATGGACCTTTCTTTAGTTTGTCTAGTTATTTGCTAAGCTTCTTTAATATTTTGCTCAGCTGGGCTATCTCTGACTCTTGCTTTATTGTTGATCTTTGGTTTCTTGTTTTACATCTTGTTGTTTGCCTTTGATGTCACCTAATATCCAAGGCTTTATCATTTGTTTCTGAGAAATATTATAAAGCCTGGTGTTAGACTTGATTTGCTTCCTGATGTCTTCATCTTCCTAGTGGCTCCCTATTACTACCAGTTATTGGTGGTATAGATCTCATTGTGCTTCTCCTATTTTTTGACTGACTATTGTTTCTTCTGAACCTTACTGCCGGTATAGCTTCTTTTTCAGTTGCCATGATATCTTCATTACTTTCTTTATCTCTATTTACTCTATCTTTGCTTTTGCAATCTTGTTCTCTTGCTTCTTTAATTATTATATGTGTATTGCCTGATCTAGCCAGATCAGCTGACACCTTGTGATAATAATGATTCTTTGCACTCCATCCTAGTTCTTGATTGCCGATATTTATTTGATGCTGGAGTGCCTTTATTGTTTTTTTTTCATTTTTAAAGTATACTATTATATAGTTTTTTGATACAAAAGTGATCTTGTTTTTTGATATATAAAAGACCTTAACATTTGTATGGCTTAAAGCTTCTTCTATAGATTCTGTAAATAATTTATCAACTCCATAAAGCCTTAAGGAGTATTTCTTTCTCTCTTTTAGAATCTGAGTAATTTTTTGATCATCTTATTCCTTGTGGGCTATCATAGACCATACTTAATTGGATTTTATTTTGATTACCCATTCCTTGTTCAAGTTGATATGTTCTTGATGAGCATAAAGGTAAACTTTGAACCATTTTTAATGGAAAGATGTTCTATATTTATGGCTATTAATAATCTTTTCAAATTTTTCCATTGTTTGTCTAATCATATATTTATCAAGCTTGTAATCTGTATCTACTGTCAACCTATCCAATTCACCTCTTAGAAATCAGATAGAGACAGAGAACTAGTGCAGAAAAACACCAAGTTAGACTTCTAACGTGATATGCAAAAGTTCCTAATTTAGACAATAATAAATGAAGAGGTTTATCACTGGTGATTTAGGCAGGAGAGGCAGGACAATAATTTCAGGTTAAGGATAATTTTATTGTTGGATAAATCCTGAGGAGTCTCCAGAGGAAGAACTTCCTCCTTTAAATACATAATTGAGTTATATGATGTTTGAGAATATAAACTAGG
>CAJVPT010001087.1:0-23515 GCA_910592055.1 Acaulospora colombiana
GAGGTGCTCCATTAATAGAAGAAGGAAGATTAGAAGATCAAGGTCTCACAGATATCTTATTAAAAGGAGTTAGATTTAAAATAAAATGGTTGGGTTTTGAGTTTTGTCAGAACTGCAAAGAGTGATCTACAGTAGTGACCTGCAGGCAATAATATTAAAAGTTGAAAGGGTCTTCATCTGAACTTTTAATAGAGTGAAAAATCATTCCCAAAGTTATACTTAGAGTAATTACTGAGACGAGTAAGCTAGTTAAAGTTTTAGCTTTAGTGATTCATACTATATGTATAGCTTATAATTGTTTAATAAAGTATACATAACTAGCCTAACAGAGGGTTTAAAAAAAAAAAATAAAATAAAACTACATAAAGATTTTTTTAAAATTAATTATTATAATTTTATTAAATTATAATTTCAAAAAAATATTTTTAAAAAATATTGATTTTAAATAGATTACAAAAATTTTAAATAAAATATTATTATAATTATTTTAATCATTAAATTTATAAATCAAAGATAAATAAAATTTTTATAATTTTTTTATTAAAATTTTTTTTTAATTATATAATTTATTCAAATTTAGTAATCAAAAAATATTAATTTAATAATAATTTACTATTTTTAAACTTTTTAAAAAATTTATAAAATTAAATTAACAAAATAAAAATTTAATAAATTATATTAAATATATTATTATATTATCCAGAATTTTTTAAAAAAATTTTATTTATCACAAAAATTTTTTTTTGATTTTTAATTAATTATTTTTAAAAAATTTTACTATAGAAAAAATTTATTCTCCAACTGCTTTTTTATATAAATTTATATATAAAAATTTATAAAAAATATTATTTAAATCAAATTTTTGAAAGAAAATCATCAATTAGTTATTATTAAAACTCAAATATTTTTTAAATTAGATTATAAATTATATAGTATATATTTAATTAAATAATTATTTATTAAATTATAATAAAAATAAAGAACAAAAAGCTTTATCTCAAACTGTATATGTAATTAATTAAAAAAAATTCCATGATTTAATAAATATATATATATACAGTATATGTATATACAGTATATAAATTTACTAGAAAGTAATAATAATAATAATAATTATAAATTATAAAATATTAATATCAATATTTTTATTAATTAAAAAAAAAAATTAAAATAGATTTTATTATTAAAATCACAATAAAATTTATTTATATAATTATAAATAAATTTAATAAATTTAATATAAATATAACCTTATAGAATTTATAATTAAAATGTTATAAACAAACTAAATATGATTTCAGATTGCAAAATAGATAATTGTATAAAAGTTAAAAACTAAATTATACAATATAATCATTTTCATGTTTCATGCACTTATACGTATTACAGTCAATACGTATGATAAATTTTTATGCTCCGATAGGAGCATAGAGAGGTCGCCAATTAAATGGTTTTCGTAATATGTACTAATTATTAAATTATTTGGCAGTTTCTGCCATCAAAATGCCATGAGTTTTCATGTATTTCACAACGCGTGCATCACATAGTTTCTCCCACTCGCTCTTACCATCCAGCAACAATTTTCGAATTTTTGTGGAACTTACTTCTGTATCATTTTGATTTTCCACAAAAAAGACAAAATCTTTCAAATCTTTCAACGAATAATTATATACGGAAACGAGTTTCTTTTCGCATTCACTCATCCATTTATCACCAGATTTTCTTTGTACAATTACGAGCCCATGCTCATTCAATTTTTTAGCACCCGTTCTAATGACATGATCTGACCCACATAAATACATGACCTTTATTTTGTTTTTTCCTGATAATTTTTGTTCTACCTGCTCATTTTCGTTTAAAAAGGTGGCTAGTCTTTGGACAACTTGATAATAATCAATGAAATGTTTTGGACTAATCTTAGATTCCCAAGTGTCAACATCTATCCATGAAGAGTTCTGTGTTGCAAGTTTTGCCATTTCGATGCGATAATCTTCTAGTATTGTTTCTTCAGGAATCAGCTTGCTCTTTACGTACTTATCTTGGGATGGAGAAATGTAACCAGCCACAACAATGTGGTCCTGTAACGTAGTTTCTAAGTGCCTTTTGGCAATTGTAAACATGTTTACATGTTGAAGATGAATTGGATTCATCGATCCCGTTGTTATAAGGACTACAGGGATACTTGATGATGAAATATAGGAGAGGTTAACAAGAAGTTTCGATATTGGTGTTAAATCCATTTCGTCGAATTCCATTTTCTTTGTCTTCCATGTAAATGTAAGTAAAATAGACTTCGACGCCAATTGCATAATCTTTTTACAAGGAAAAGGATTTTATATATTTGCATGTACGTTCGTGGCAGAATAGGTGGTACGGGATTTACGTATTTGGAAAACAAGTGCAAAATCACAATAACCTTCGATGAGAGGCACATCATTTTGAAGTAAGGTTCCTGTTTCAAGTTAAAAACTAGAAATTTTATTCGATATTTGCATGCCATTTATTGATTCTACAAAAAAAGTCTGGTAAATGGGGATACAAAATCACAATCGACACTTCGCATGATAAGACAATAAGTGAAACAATAATACTAATCACAATTGAATAATACGTATATTGCATAAATATTGTTTCCCTGACGTGTACGCATACTTACATATTATATATATTTTTTATCTATTATAATAAAATAGATTATATTTATTATACGATGCGATAAAAAATAAAATTTTAAAATAATATATAGATAAATATGCTAAATAACTTATAGTTTAATTAAAAGTAATAATAGATAGCTTTTTATCTTAATAATTTTTATTTTAAATAATAATTCAATAAAATATTATTGTTTTATTTAAGTAATTATAGTATATATAAATTCATAAAGATTTGAAATTAATGTAAAAAGTTTATCAAGCTAATTTAGGATGAATAAAAATCTAAACTAGATATTCTAAATCAAATTTAATTTACTTTTTTAATAAATTGATATTCAATTTTTATTTTTATTTTTTATTTTTATTTTTTAATTTACAACTATATCATATAACTTAAATTTTATTAAAAAATTTATATAACTATTTATAATCTAATAGATTTTTTATATAATAATTAACTTATTATTGTATTGAAGTATTCTAAGTCAAGTTTAAAGAATAATATTTCACTTTTCTAAAAAATTGATATAAATCTTTATTTATTAGATTTATCACCAATAGTTTATTATTATAAATTATTTAAAAACTATGAATTACTAAGCTAATAAAGAAAAAAAAATGAAATAAGATACAATTCAAGTTTTTTTAAAAAAACCTATTAACTGAATAACTTTTTTTAAGATATTTGTATGATTAGAATATTCTTCTTACTTCTATTTGAATCTTAAAAAGATCTTCTTTATACTATTTATAGTATTGGACAAGTCAATCCAACTAGATCTAATATTTAAGTAAATACAATATTGAAATGGCTTAAAAAAATCTAAAAACCTTAGTTTTTTAACTAAAAAAATCTTTTTACTACTTAAAAAACTTATAATAAATGAGACTTTATAATCTATATTACTTATTACTTATTTTGTGATATTTTAGTCTTTCTTAAAAACTTAAAACTTTTGAAATAAAACAATTTCTAGAACCTTTTTTTTAATCACTATCAATATTATTGAAATATATAAGTATAGCCAATAAAAAATTGTTTATATTCTATATATTAATATATTTTATATTAATTAATTATCTTTAATGAGATTTGAGTTATTCAAAATTTGAAGTCAAATTGAAATAGATAAAATTCCTTAAAAAATTATAAATATAAAAGCTAAAAAAAAATTAAAATAATTAATAAGTAAAAAAATTATAAATGTAAAGCTAAAAAAAAATTCAAATAATTAAAAAGAAAAAAATAAGTATTTAACTATAACAATATTATTATAACCTTTTGCTTTAAATGTTGAAAAGATTTTTAAATACTTTATAATTAATTCTTTTTTTTTTGAAAACTTTCTTATTATTAGTATCAAAAATATTAATTGACTTTTTTATTTATTTAAAGTCAAGTTTTTAAATAAGTAGTTTGTAAACAAATAAAGAAAATATTCAATTATAAATTATTTATTAAAAAATAAAAAACTCTTTTTATTAATTCTTTAATAATACAAAAAAAATATTCAAAAAAAGTTTTTATATTTTATTGCTAATAAAGTCTTAATATCTTCTCTAAAACAATTTATAAACTTTTTACTCAAAAACATGACTTTTAATAACTAATAAAAGTCAAGTAATATTTTTAATATCAATAACAAGAAAGTTTCTAAAAGAAGAAGAACTGATTATAAAAAATCTGAAGACTTTTTGATCTTTTAAGTAAAAGATTTATAAAGTTTTTCTATAGTAAAAAAAATATATTTTCTTTCTTTTTAACTGTTTTAATTTCTCAAAACTTCTATTTCCACAGTTTTATAAAGAATTTTATATACCTCAATTTGATTTTTAATTTTAAATAATATAAATCTTTATTAAAAATAATTAGTTAAAATAAAACATATTAGTTTTTGAAATGTAAACAAACTTCTATCAGTTATACTCATATACTATATTTCAATAATATTATTAATAATTAAAAAAATATTTCAAAAAAATTTGCATCCATAAGCCTAAATCTCTTATAAAAATATTTATAATATCAAAATATCAAATAATAAATAATATGGATTACAAACTCTTATCTCTTATTTAAGTTCCTTAGATGATAACAAAGCTTTAATAGAAAAAAGCTAAGATTTAAATATTTTCCTTAAGATATCTTAATCTGATGTTTATTTAAATAAAAAATTAGTTAAATTAACTTATTCAATATTATAGATAATAAAAAAGATAATTTCTTTTAAGATTCAAATAAACTATCTCAATTAAATAAATCTTTTTTGAAAAAATATTGTTTTTATTTTTGGATTTTTTTAATGAACCTTAAATTATCCTCTTTTTTCAAATTGTTTTTTTTCTTTTTCTTTTTTAATTTAACAATTTATTAATTTTCAGATTAATTAATAATAATAAACTATTAGTATGATCTTATTTTTTTTTTTTTAATACTGGCTCAACCTTACTTTATTTGGATTAAATAGAGATATACAGTACATATTGTTTATGCTATAACTACCCATGTTAACTAAATTAGTTTAATAGAGAAAGACTTACCTCACAGCCTGTTGCCATTCTAGTGGAAGCTAACTAGCCAAGGCTAGGTTAGTACTATATAAAGTAATAAATATGTAAAAGAGGAGTGTAATATTCTTTATATATTGTTCTATATAATTGTTTACAGATTTATGTATTGACCTTTTATGTGTTTTTCAGATATGCTGAGCTGTATGCTTCTCTATAGAGTACATTTTTTTTTTTTTTTACAAAGTATAGCAAGCCTACTTTATTAATTTTAGTGTAATACATATTACTTGAATTAATATGCTATTTACCAACTCTTTTTCTTTATATATTTTTCTATACTAATCTATTAAAAAGCTAATTGATTTTGATAATCCCTTATGGCTTGTTGCTCCTTGCTGGGAGCTAACATGTCTAGGCTCTGTTAGCACTAATTTGAAAAATATCAAAGATATTGTGTATTCCTTTCAGGATGTTACCTATTATATTCTGTGTATCAGCTTGTTTTGGTCTGTTTGTCATCTTTCTTTCTTCTTTGTGTGGTCTCTGTTGCATTTTCTTTCTCTTTCATTTAATGGATGTTTTGTTGATTCCCTGTTCTTTTCCTATTGTAGCATTCTTCTGTATCTGTCAAGTCAGATGTTGAAAATGAGGAATCTAGTATATTGCATGATACTTTTAAGGGTGTCTGCAGCTTCTCATATTCTATTATTTCTATGATAAGATTATTTAGGGCCTTGCTAATACCTCCTCTGAAGATGAGTGTGTTTAGATTTTTAGTGTTGAGCTCGACTTTGTTATGTGTTATTTGGAGGGACTTGTTGTTTTTTCTATAGTGGAGTTCTCTATATATATTTCTGTTGATTTTTTCATAGATGTTAATATTGTGTTGGATGCAGGTAAAGGGATGGTCATTATGTTCTATCTCTCTGCAGCTGTGACATATATTTGTTTTGTATATGTTTGGATGTCTTTTATGGAGTTTGTCCATGGTTGGGAGTTCTTGGTTCTATAGTTTGATAAAAAAGCTGTGCTATTGAAAGTTCCACTTGTCTGTTTATGGGTTGTTGAGTTTGGTTGGATGAAGAAGTGCGAAGCTGTTTTTCCAGTCCATTTTGTTGTGATTGGCTTGAATAAGAGATATGTTTCTGTTGAGTCAATTCCAATTTATTGAGGTGCACTTGTTGGATCTGCTTAATAGCCCCTTGAATATCTTATATAATTTTAGTGTTACTATTGTAGTATAGTTGTAGGTGGTTAGGTTCTAGACATGTAAGAAGAATTGTATTGCAGTCATGTTTGTTCTTATTTGATACTGCTTGATGTACCAGTTCGTCAGCTCTTTTGTAGAGTGGGTTGTCATCTTTTTTTGATATTTTATGCCAAGTTACCTTTTGTTGGAAGGTGTTTGTTATGTTGCAAAGGTTAAGAATCATTTCTTTCTCTTGTTGTTTAACTAGTTTCTGGTTGGTTGTAAGCTTGTGATAATCAAAAATAAGTTTTTGTGAGTCAGTATGTATGTTAATCTTTTTGTCTTTCCTAATTGTTATGCAGTTGATAATGACTGCTAGAATTTCTGATCTATTTTTTAATACTTGTCCCATAAAGGTTGCCTTGAACTCCATGTGTGTGTCATCTGGCATGATGAAGATTATTCCTACTCCCATGCTATGATAATTTTCTGTCTTGGTGTTTCCATCAGTGTATACTGTGATACGTTGCTCTGTTTCTAGTCTTCTTTGGATTGCTGATATTTCTGTGTATAGGTTATCCTGTGTTCTTATGATTTGTTTGAGTGTTTTTATGCTTGCTGTTTCATGTGTGATTTTAACTGAGTCCAGTGTGGTGTTGAGTTGTTGCCATCACTTGGTTCAGCTCTGTGAAGATATTTGTAGTCTTAGCTTGGGGTTGTTATTCTTCCTTTAATCAGATTTGATGGTTTTGATGATAGGTGTTATAACCAGAGAGGACATTGATATTTCAATGCAGTAGTTGTGACCTCGTTGGTCTATGTGAGTAGTGAATTGGCAACCTTTATAGGCTTTGACTGGTGACTTGTCGATTGTGTTGAAGTATCTAAGTTTATATTTTCTTTGTTGTGAATGACTCAATGACCAGTTATGATTTGTCCTGTTTTTTTCAAAAGAGAACTAGTCTTTCTGTTTTGGTTCCTGAGTTCTTGAATATATGAGAGCAAGTGGGTTGAGTCCTATTTCTATAGCACCTTGCATTAGGAGTTCATCTATTCTTGCACGGATATATTTGTACCACCCAGTTTCTTTCTTTTTGTTTGATTTTTTGTTAAGATAGTTTAGCTGGTGCCACTGTAGTATTTTTGTTTGGAATGTGTCTAAAATTTGTTCTTTTTAGTATAACTTGTATTTCTTGAGATTCTGTTGGTGTTGAACCATCCAGATCTCATCTAAGAGGAATTCTAGATGTCCGCCTGAAGGTGAGAGTAGATTAATCTAGGTATATTGGAATTGTATGCTTTCTTTTTGTAATGTTCTTAATCCATCTTGGAGAAAGTTAAGATCCTGTTTGTAGACTTTTGAGTATTTTTCAGTGATTCTGGTCTACTACCATGCATCATATTAATGTTTTTGGATCTTGAGTCAGATGACTAGGCCAGCTGTATTTTTTGCCTCATACAGAACTTAGAAGTTGCTGATGAATTTTTGTTGTTGTCTTGTATTTAGTTCCATTATATTGTATAGGGAGGTTAAGTGTAGGATTACATTGGGACATGTTGTCTCTAACTTAGTTCTCCTTCTAAAGTTGGCTCTGATTCTTGCATCAATTTTGAATGTTTCTTCCTTTGTCAGAATGGTATCCTGTAGTAAGTATTCAATCTGAGGAAATAGTACATAGTTTGTTATGTATCTGTGCATCTTATCTATTAGTTGTTTGCTTATTAAGGTTCAGTACATATTATTGACTTTCTTTGTGATATAGATAGACAACTCTTTTCCATAGATCCCTGACCACCACTTTCAAAGAAGTATTCCCCCTAAACTCTATGTTTTGGGAGTAATAAAACTTCATACCTTTCTTTAAAAACACCTGCTTTGGTTAGCAGTAGTTATACTTTACCCTTCTTGCTTACCTTTTCTCTTCAAAAACCCTTTACCTAAGAAGTTAATAGCAAGAAAGCTTTTTTAGGAAAAAGAAATCAGATGAAAAAACACCTTTCCTTCCTTTTCTATGAAGGTCCCAAAGTCTAGGAAGAAGTGTGGGCCAATAACTTCATGTCAGCCTGGGAAACTAACATCAATACCACAGGCAAAAACGGCTTCTCTCCCAGTGTGCAGCAGTTTTTCTTGGTATTTTGAGGAATTTTGCCTACCCCAGCTTGACCCTGAATTTTCTGTTACACCAGATTTTGGATGAATTGATTGACTGAAGTTTGGAATTGGTTGCTTTATGGTTAGCAGAAAAGTAAACAAGGATACACGTGACATGGGATGTGAATACATTTTCTAAGCTCCATAAGAACCTTAGGTCCATCATAAGTCATTGGCTAGATGTGGATGAATAAACATCACATGGACTATGATCTCCTCTCTCTCATTAACCCCGAAAGTATCAAGACTATGGATTGAATACCTTCAGAGGCAAAGTTGGGTGGATGGGTAGTTGTTAGGTGTCCCTTCATTCCTTCTTTTATTCCATTTTCTTGTAAATATTTTTAACTTCCCCCTCTTTTTTCCCTCTTTTTTCCTTTACTTCTCTTTTTTCACACTGACTGTTCCTTGACCAGTACAAGTAACCCTTAGCACTGGATAGTGTTGAGTAGCTTAGGCAAGTCCTGGAAAGTCAGCCCCTCTAATGGGTGGCAACAAGCTAATCGGTGGATTTAATCCTAGATAGTACCAAATCAATGGCAGTGGGTAACCAGCAATGCACCTTCAAGTGTATCTGGTCAATCCCCTTTTTGTTAGTAAAAAAGAATATTTATACTAGGCTGTCATACTGTATATTTTTCTTATCTTGGCTAGGTTAGACTTAGATCGAGTGTTATAAATAGATAGCTCTTTGTACTATTTTCTCTCTAATGATCTATAAATCCTTAGACAATACAGGGAAATATTCATTCTGATTGTTCCTAAATATGATCTTCTATTAATAAAGTGGCTGGAGAGGTGTAGGATGAGTCAGTATTTTTTTTTAAAAAAAAAAGGACTTTCTTTTTGATGAGCTGCCACTGGTAATATTTTTCTCCTTTTTTTCATGTCAGACATCCAAAACTCTGATGGCGTTATTGTTAAGTATGGGTTGTATAAGGTGGTTTTGGAATGTGATAGATTCTTTCTGATCATTAATTATGAGGAGCTCTGATTTCGATAGGTTTACAGTGATATCATTGAGATGGTAGAATGAGCTGCTAATCACAGTAATACTCTTTATTTCTTCTCTACTTTGTATAATAAATATGGTGTCATCTATGTATACTATTATGGAAATGTTTACCTCTCCTGCTTTTGACTTTAAATCTGTGGAGTCTTTGAAGGTGTATAGAGTATCCTTGCATTTTGTTGATTCTGCTTATTAGGGGATCATAGTATATTCTCCAGAAAATGGATGAGATCGTGTTTCCTTAATCTATGCCTTCATATACCTTGTACAGTTCTGTGTTCCCAAAGTGTATAATTTGATCTATCTGTGAAGCATGCTTCAATAATGTTTTGTATTTGTTTGGGAATTTTTATGTGTTCCATGACCAATATGAGCCTTGAAATATTGACTATGTTGTAGGCTTTGCTCATGTTCTGAAAGAGCATATGATATAGTTTTTTTTGATTCTCAGGCATTTTCCAGAATGCTATTGATGATCATGATCGGTTCTCTGATGCTGTGGCCTGGTAGGGCTACCCAGTTGTGTTTTAAAAGTATGAAGTGAAGTGTGTATACTTTTGTTATTCTACTTGTTAGTATTTTGGTGAATATTTTCTTTATGGATTCTAGTAGTATTATTGGGTATGTGATGTTGATGTCATGTTGCCAGTCCTTTGGCTTTGGTATTGGATATATAGTTCCCTTTTTCCATTCCAGGGGTATGTTCTGAATGTTTAATATCTTGTTGAAAAAGTCTGTGAGGCTTTGGATTATGGTTGGTCCTAGTTTCTTATAGATAATATAGGAGATGTTGGATGGTCCTGACACTGATTTTTTACTGGTGCTTGATATGGTTTACTTGACTTCTTCTATTGGAATGATTTGTGTTATATTAGAGAACCACTCCTTTTGGATGTTGAAAAGGGGTTTGTAATCCTGTTCCCAGGTAGTATCTCTGTGATTGATTATGTTTCAACTTTTTGTCCACTGTTTGAAGTGATTCCTAACTGTTTGTTTGATCTCTCCAGGTTTAAATATTATACTTTTTTCATTATTGTCTTCCTGTTTTATGAGTTTGCTGGTGATGATGCTCATTTTGGATCATTTGGATGGCTCTGATCATCTGTTTCTTGTCTATGCTCAGCCATTTCTCTCTGGTAGTTTTGAAATACTATATGTCCTGTTGTATTTTTGTATGTATATCTTTTTTGAAACCCAGTTTGACTGTTTAGATCTGCTTGTCGATGACTTTAATGTATCTCTCAGGTTCGATATTAAGGGTCAATTTTGGGATTGGTACTGTTTGGGATATTGATTGATATAGATTCATTGCCTCAGGCTATGACCAAGTGTTTGGGTCCTTTTTGAGTTTTGCAACACCTTTCCTTAACTGCATGAGTTGTATGAGATGATAGGTCTTGGTTTTTCGATTGGGTGTTGTTATTGTTACTGCTTTTCTCTGATTTTTTTGATGTTTTTATTGGCATATGATAGTATTGCTTCTCTGAGAGTGTTCCAGTTGTAGTCTGTTGATATTGTTCAATTGTTGATGTCTTTCTTCCATATTGTTGCAAAGGACTCCATGTCTTCTCTGAAGTGGTTCCATGCCTGAGGTTTGGTATTGGTCCAGTCTTATCTCATATTGTTATTGGATCTTCTTAATCATTTGTGTAGTATTTCTATTTGCTAGGATTCAATAGTGCATAATTGAGTCTTGTGATCTGTGGGGATAATGCTGCTCCAGCTTTGGTGTATATGTGCATCTATTGAGATTTATATTGGTCTGGAGTTGAGCTATATGCTATCTACTCTACTATTGTGTGCTGTAATAACTATGTAAAGCCTTGTGTGATATAGTTGTGATATCTGAATATATCGATAAAGCTGAGTTTCTCCAGGAAGTTGAAGAATTGATTTTCTATTTTTGAGTGGATTTTGCTGGTTGTGTTGGATTTGTCAAGACGAGGGTTTTAGATATGTATTGAAGTCCCTGGCGATGACTATGTGCCTGTTGTTGCTGGTATGTTGTTTTGTTAAATTTATGTTTCTGGATGATGTCTCTCTCTTTGCCCGGTCTTGCTACAGAGTAGACACCTATGATTCTACAGTATCTTTTCTGGAGAAAGCCATGTCAATGCAGATAATGTGACCTTCGATGATTTATTTGCTGATGACATGATCTATAAGTTTCTGTTTGATTGCTATATCCATTCCAGATCTGATCAGATTGGCACATGTCTACCATATAGTATATTCTTCAGTTTTTCAGTTGTGTGATTTTCTAAGTCTATTTGTTTCTGTGGACACTATTGTCATGGGCTATTCTGGTGAGTCCGTCACTAATTCGTAGTGCCTTGGATAATCCAGACTTCTCAAGAATACTCACAAATGACACAAAAAAGAGAATGCCTCCTATAAATAAAACCTAGGAAGGCAGAGGTATAGTGATTGACTTGGCCGAAGGTAAGTGTTTCTTTATTGCATTCTGTTTCTTTGATATATCACTAACTCTTATCTCTATTCTCAATGAGGGCTGTTTTCCTAACACATTCAGCTCTGCCTCTTTGGCATATATTGGTAAGCTATTTATCCTTTTCTATCTAACAATGGTTATCTACTTTATAATCGGCTATACTAATTCTAAGCTTTGCTAAACTTTCTATACTTTTCAGATACAAACAGTTCCCTTATTAGTACCCGAGCCTTATCTATAGTTTCTTATCTTGTGATACTCAATCTTTCATGCCAGACTTTTGGGTTTTTGGATTCTAGACCATTATGCATAAATCGTATCATCCACGTGACCCATAACACTATGATGTTCCATTCCATATTTCCATCCAGGTTTACCTTTTGTGTGGTTTGTTTAAGCCTCAGATGTTGAGTATGGTGATGGTCCAGAAGGGTTTGTCCTTAGCTTCTATATTATTGTTTTAATTTGGTTTTTCTTTTTGTGAAGAGGGGTTTCTTGCTATTTTTGGTGTCTATTTTCGTATATGAAAGTGGGGAAGAGATAAGTTGTATATTTAGTGGGAGGGGATTGTGGTAGTGGATGTTTGCATTCTTTTGTTATGCTATTGGATGTGGGTGGAGGAAGGTTGTTGAGTCTGTCATTGGTTATTGATGGTGGTAGCGGTTGTTTGGTGTCCTTGGTAGAATATGATATTGTTGTTATGCTGTGTACCTAAATTCTGTATGCTAGTTGAAATTCTTGGTGCATTTGGTGTATGTTGTTTTGAATGGGTTGTTGCTAGTTTTTTACTTGCTCAATTGGATTGGTGGTATGTGTCTGGGTTTTTGAGAGGAGAGGGATGTCTGCAGATTGACTTTGAATAGGTTCTTCTATTTGATATTCAATGAGACTTACTTTATTAGAATCTTTCTCGTGAGCAGGACCATCAAGTTAAGTCTCAATGGTTTCGATATAGTTATTCATTTCTGCCATTTGATCTTCTATATTATCAATTTTCCTAAGTATTTTCTGTAGAATGTTATATATATTGTTATTGTTTGGGATCTCTCTGATATTGAGATCCTCAATTTATGTTGTTTGTTTGGTTATTTCTGCATATGATAATTTCCTGGGTTGTCTCCCTGTTGTGGTCATTTTGTGTTTATTGTGCATTGTTAGGGCAATGATGTTGCTAGTTTTCACTGGTTTGAATTTTTTGTAGAGTTTGTTAAATTTGTGAGTGATATTTTTTTGAGTTCAGCTTTTTCTTTTTGTTGTTGGCAGATGTGATAGTTGACAATGAGATGTTCAGGTGACTGACATATAGCACATGTTTTGACTTGCATGGGGATCCATTTGAGCTTGATGTCTTATAGGGTGAGGTTTGAGTTAATAATTGATTCCAGTTGTGTTTCCTTTGTGAAGAAGATTATTGAATAGTGCTTTCTTCTGTAGTTGTTATTTCTAGGGATATAGCAGGATTTGCCTTTGACTAGTGATACTAATTCTTTGAGATCATATGCTGTCTTACCAGGAGGTAGATTACAGAGTCTTAATGTATTGTCCTGACAATTTCTTATTTGTTCTGATGTCCATTCAGCATCAAAAATCCTTACAGATTCAGTGCCGATGAATGTGAACCAGTTGGAGAGAGCTTGTTATTTTGCTTGATTTGAGCTGAATTGGACTGTTGCAGTCTACCATAGGTATTCATTTTGAGGATGATTTCCTGAATTTCACTGTATTTGATGAAATGATTGTGGATATCCTGAGTTCTAATTTGAAGTATAATATTTTAAATAACAATGCCATTGGTGTGGTAGTTTTTTGTGGAACAGGCTTTGATAGTGAATTTCTTTTCTGGGATGATGCTGATCATGTAATTGCATACTTCCATTGCTGAGTCTTCATTGCCTTAGAGCATGTAAAATTCTTTGTGTTCACTTCTTTATATCATTTTGGTGCTGATTAGCCCCTCCAGATCTTTAAGTTTGGTTTTGACAAGGGACATTTTCTCCTGTTCGTTGCTCCTGGGTAGGTCAGATATTTTGATGGTTGTCAGCCATCTTCTATTGCTAGTCAAATCTCCGGGAGGAAAGGATCTGTATGAGAGGACCGGGGGAGATGTTGACCATTGTCTTTTGCTGATATATGTTTGCTAGCCATGGGCCATTTTTGTTTGTAGCTGGAATACAGGTGTTTTATCCCCATTGGTGTTGTTAAGTTTCATTTCTGCTGCTACTAGGTCATCCCAGCTTTTGGATTGCGATATGGTTTCAGCTTGGGCAGTGGGACTGTTTTCTTGTTCTGGTGGGTTATTCATCACTTTCTTTATATTATTGCTAGTGGTTGTGGTTGCAGGCATGACGGGAATGAGGTTTGTGTTCTTGTCGAAGAAGTGGTTATTGGCAGGTATAGTTTTTTCAGCTGGGCCATTGCTGGTTTCTTTTGCACCTGTGGGTCGAAGTTTTGGTGAAGTGACTGTCTTTGCGATCCAGGTGGTTTTCCGTTATTTTTATTGAGGAGATTTTTGTTCACGTAGGTTCTAGTAGAGCTAGTCTTGCTCTGAAGTTTCCAGTCAGTGTTTATGTCGAGTGGTTGTCTCAAATATGTATATGCGAACTTTTTTCGTGATAGTTTGTTTTGCTGTGCCATATGATTGATGAAGAGAGTGATCCTGTTATTGCTATAGAATATTGTATCTAACTATTTTTTCGATTTTTCATATAATACCTTACAGTTTTTTCTATTTTTAGAATTCTTCACATCTTTGGATTCAGATGTTATAAAGATATTCACTAGTTTCTTGTCTGATTTCTTTTATGCATTTTTGTTTTTGTTGTTTGTTTAGTATATATCTGCTATTAGATTATATGTTTCTTTAAGTATAACTTTTTTAATAGTATATTTGCGATATTCAGTATACTTTAGAAAGTTGTTTCTTAGGCAATTGTTGATTTTTTTTTTAACCCGCAGTCAGGTCAGCATTGTATGTCTTTATTGTATATATGCTAAATATTTACAAATTGTTGTGACTTTTACATACTGACTCACTTATCATCGAAAAATATTTCTCTAAATGCAACCTAGGGAATAATATTTTGCTCCTTTACTAATTTGGATAATTTCTCTAATTAATAAAATCATTGCCTATAGGTCATTACTATAGATTATTCTAAGTTCTGTCTGTAGTTAAAAACTAAACCACTTCATTCCATGACAAACTCAATCTTTAATAATCACTGTATACTTCTGTTCTTCTATTTCAGTGATGTCCTCTAAGTTCGAGTCCTCTGGAAATAATGGCAGTTCTTTTTGGTCCTGTTCAGTCTGTTCATTAGGTCTGGGCTTGGGCCTCTTTGTTTCTTTTGTCCTCTTCTATAATATTATGCTTCTTTTCCCATTCTATTACTTTGGTATAGTAAGTATTTCAGATCTCCTTTTTAAAGTTTGCTCTCATCTTCTGACAGAATTTATTGATTATACCCTGTGTGTTTGCTGGTAAGATCTTGAGCTGCTCTTTGAGATACTTCTTCAAGGAGGTGATCTTGCTTTCTTTCATGTATCCACAGATGGTATTGAAAAGGCTCCTGTCAGATTTCTGAATCTCTTCTAACCATTTATTTGTCTAGTCACTTATTTTGGGTTAAACTTCTTTCTTCTCTTTTATTTCTTTATCAATAAGTTTATTGATCTTTTTATTTGCCTTCCACCATAAGTTCTTCTGAGTTTCCCTAGTGACTGGGCATTTGAAAAGATATCCTAGTGTCTCTTTATGAAGTTCACATACTAGACAAGAGGTTGTGATATACATATCTGGTTTTCTCTTCTTAAGTATCTGTATGACTGAAAGTTCATTATGAATTAAATTAGTTAGGAAGCTTTTGTCTTTATTGGTTTTGAAAGAGGTATCAAAGGTATTAGTCAGATTGAACTGGTTCCAAAAGATTGACCAGTCTATAATTTTTTCATTTTGGATTCAAAGATCTTGGATTCGTTTTTGTGTTGTCCAATCTAGTTCGATTTTTTTCTTATTGAACATTTTGATGAAGTCTCTAATACCAATTTATATTGTGTATTCTCTCCATGCTACTATCGAGAGAACTCTTTCTAACTCTGGTAGCTGATGCCAAGTTATTGGGTTTTCCCGTCTAATCTGTTTGGCAAGTAAGTCTACTTAATTGTTGAATCTGTTGGTTCTGTGGACTTTGACCTTTAGGATTTCCAGATTCAAATCTTTCTTCTTTACCAGGTCCTTGATCTTATTCCAAAGTGGCCAGTTAGTAATCTTTATCTATCTTCTTATAGATGTCTCTATTTGTGAGCAGATAAATTGACTGTAGTATTGCAGTTAGTGTAAATTGTAACTATTGTATTTTGGGGAACTGTATATAGTGCAGTAAGAATAGCTAGTATTTCAGCCCTGGTTGCTGATGGCCATATGGATGCTCCTGCTGAGAACTGTTTAACTATTTTGTCTTCCTTTATCATAATCCAAGCTAAACTCATTTCCAATTCACAATTTGTCATCCCTTTTTTATAAGAGCTATCTGTGTAAAATATAAGTTGATCAGCCATATTCCTTTTGTTGTATCTCAAGATACTCTTAAGTTCATATCTGTCTTAGACAGTTGTTGATTTGTACTTCTGTATTTTTTATTTTACTATATTGTCTAACTTTGTTGATAATTGTATTTCTTATATGTTCTTCTATTTTCTGTCACTGGTCTTGGCATATAAATAAATATATATTTGTTTTTTTGGATATGCAAATTATGCATTTGTCATCTTTGTATAGGTTTGGTAATCTCTGATGAAGTTTGGCTTTTGTTAGGAGTTCTTCATTCCATAGGCATAAATTGAATTTTCTTTGTTGTTGATCTATTCCATTGGTTCATTGTTTATTCATTCTAGTTGATTGCAGATTTATTAGTATTTTGGGCCAGTATATACTGTATATTTAATGATCTGATCACTGAATTCAATTCTTGTTCTATTCAAAAGTCTTTATCTAACTAAGTGTTTTGCCTTTATTAGTTCTTTGACCATAGTTTGATAGGAACTTCGAGCATATTGTTGTCCCATTGAGGTAATAGCATAAATTGTAGATTTTTTATAGAATAGATACAGATTGTTTTGTATCTTGATATCATACCCAATGATGGGTCCCTAAAGTATTTAGCATATAAAATTTTACAAATCACTTATGTCCCTTTTTGAGAAACAAAATTCATAGTTCTTCACTTTAATAGAGACAAAAGTCAAGAAATGCTATATGATTTGGATAATAAGAAACAATTGTGGATAGTTTTTTTATAGTTATTAATTTAAAAATTTTAATGTTTTCTAGTGAGGGACATTTGATTTTTGTTCTTGCCTCCCTCTTTAGGGACCTATCTTTAACTATACCATGGTATATATCTATTTTGACTAGTTTGATTGCTTGTTTATTGTATTTATTATCTGTGTAGACCTTGACTTTAATGAGATTAATCTTTAAATAGTTACCAATGACTATATCTTTGAGTAGTTAAAGAATTTCCAAGTTTTTCTGCTTTCTCAGATTATGCATGTAGTTTTTCCTTATTACTTTTTGAATGCTATTGATTGTTGCCTAACTATTTATATGTATGTTAACTCTACTGTATAAAGGAGTATACTGATTGCTATAAGTATAACCATCAATTCTGCTCTAGTTAATAAGTGAAAGTTTTTTATTTGTCCTTGAAATTGAAGTTCTTGATTGTTTCTGGTTATTATTATCCATTCAAAGCCCATGTAATATTAATTGCAATAGCATGATATGGATTCATTCATATATATCTTAAAGTTGATTTTATTCTATATTTGTTTTATGATTGTAGTTAGTTCTTCTAGAATGAGGAATATTGTAGCCAATGTCTTTCTAATCTGTTCGAATATCTTGTTCTCAGTAAGTATTTGTATTTTATCTTATGTTTTGTTGGTCTGTGTTTCTGTTCTATAAGCATATTTGAAATTGAGTTTGGTAAAACTCTACTTTTGAATATGTTATATTTTTTCAGGATATTTGATTATATTGAGATTATACTACATAGTACTAGAATTGTTATTGTATTCTGTCTGCTAGTTATAAAGGTATATGTAGAGTTAAATTAAGTCTGTTGATTTATATTGCATCTTGTATATTCATTTAGGGAAGATTTGTTAAGTATCTATATACTATTGAGTTATTATCTACATTCATTTATTTTCTGCTAAAGATTAGTTCTGTATTTTTTTTCATTGTTATCTAATATGATTTTACTGTCTGTGTGTTTATTGTTGATGTGCATTGCTGAAAGCTATTGATTTGTCCTTGTTATTTATTAGTCATTCATGTCTACAGTTTGTGTTGTAGTATGAAGAACTATAATGGAGTGGGGCCTAGTATTGATTTTCGATGGATTCTTATAATTTGGCACCAGTGTAGCAGTTTTTCTCTTTTACTGTTAAGAAGTTGTCTTGTAAAAATAATGTTACATTTCTTTAGGTTGAAGTAGATCCTTCTGTAGAATTCTAGGTCAATTATTTCTTTAATAATAATATCTACCATTTTTATGGTCTTGAAGTTGCCTTCTTGAACTTTGTGAAATATGAAACCATGTATTCTGAGTATTCAAATTATGTTATATATGAGATTTCTTCCTAGTTCTAAAAGAGAAGCTTATATATAGTTATATATTTCTTTGATTAACCAGAACATGTTTTGTATTGACTATAATCAGTGATGTGCTATGTCTTCTATAATATTATTTTGGTTCACTCTGATGTACCAGTTATTGACATATAGTTGTACTTGTCTATCTTATATATACATTATATTGTATTCATATTTGTTGTAAAGCATACTGCTAAGTATTATATTGACAAATTCTATTTTGTATTTGAATGTTATTATCAATTTGCCTATTAGCTGATTGCAGGCTTATTTGGTTAGAACTATATCATTAGCAATGATCTTAATAAATAGAAATTATGATCAATCTATCAATAAAGTATTATTTTGATTTCAAAATTTGATTTAAGTATTTATATATAAATATAAGTTCGTTATATTGTAAAAATCTATAAACTATTATAGATTTTGTTTTAATTACATAATAAAAACAGGTTATTATGATATTATTGTGGGTTAAAAACAAAAAACTATTTATTAAAAGAATAATAAATATAATAAAACAATATTAATAAAAAACAGGACAAAAATTTTGATAAATTGCATTTTAAATATAGATTAATTTATAGTATATAAAAACTATTAAAAATTTAATTAAATTAATTTTAAAAATATCAAATGTGGTTCAACAAAGCAACACCTGAACAATTTGCATCATTTAAAGAAGATATTACTCCACAACTTGATCAATTCCCCATTCCCTCATGTAAAGATGGGTCCCTAAAGGGGGAGGCAGGGACATAAGTCAAATGTCTCTCACTAGGAAACTTTAAAATTTTTAAATTAATAATTATAAAAAAACCATCCACAATTGTTTTCCATTATCCAAATCATTGATTTATAGCATTTCCTGACTTTTGTCCCAATTAAAATGAATTTTGTCCCTCAAAAAGGAACATAAGTGATCTGTGAAATTTTATATGTTAAATACTTTAGGGATCTATCATTACCCTTATGGTCTCTTTTCGAAAGTATAATCATCCAAGCCCTCAACAAAAACATATCTATCAGAAAATTACAGACCTCAATTAAAAAAAAAAAAAATCTTTTCCTAGTAATCAATGAGGCCATAAAATATATCAAGCTATCTCTCAAGAAAAGAAGATCCAATACATCACACATCATTTTACACAAAAAAGCTAAGGAGTATCACTAAAGAGTATCACAATTTTCTTCCAGCCCAAAGTCACTTAAAAAAACACTCAGAATTCTTATTACAGAAAAACAAAAAAAGACTGCATCTTTAATAGCAAATAATATTCAAAAAAGTGTTAAGGAGAACTTTGCAAACTTCTGAAATAAACTCAAAACATTATATCAAAATAGCCTTCAATAATATCAAACCATCCCTTGACCTTTCAATTCTCATTGATGAACAATAATTGCAAGATGATCCTGAAGCCCTGGCTGACATCATCACAAATCACTTCAAAAAACTGCTTATACCCAAAGATTTCGTAATCAGTGAAACATGGTAACAAAACTATACATCAAAACAGCAACAAAGAGAGGAAATTTATTGAGACCTTTTTAATACCATCACTCTACAGGACTTAGAAGATTCAATAAATTCATTTCCAACAAACAAAGCTTCAGGCCCTAGCAAGGTTCCCCATGAAGCATGGAAACATATAGGAACCTCAGCCCTCAGCATACTAATGAGCTCTTTAACAAAATATTAAGAAATAAAAATCCCTCCAGAGCATGAAAACGATCTATCATTATACTTCTACCAAAAAAACTTATCTGGTTCCACAACTTAAATAATACCAGACGGATTGCCCTTATAGAGACGAGCAGAAAAATCTTCACTAAAATTCTCAACAAACGATTATCATCAATAATAGCTGAGTTTGACATTCTATTATCATCCAATTTTGCTGGCACAAAAGATCAACGTACCCTTGAACTACTAGCCATTATCAGATCACTTATCAGCACCTTCACAAATCATAGAAAAAAATATTGACTAGTCTCATTTGATATCTCAAAGGCATATGATTCAGTCAACCTTAAGAGCCTTAAAGCTGCCATGAAGAGAATAAAATTACTCACGAAATTCATCAACATCATTATGAAACTATTAATAAATTGGTCACTTCAGTTCATCTCTTACTATAACTTAACCCATCCCATATCAGTCTCATAAGGACTGGATCAAGGAGAAACCATAGCATCTTTGTTATGTGTTATTTTTTATGATCCAGTCATCTCGAAGATACAAAAGATCCTATCACACAATAACAACATCTTCGCTTATATTGATGATGTCAAAATTTTTATACAAACATTAGCAACACTACAGAAAGCAATTGACATATTCACATCATTTCTTAAAATAACTATATAACCTGCAATAAAGCAAAAACTGACCTAATAACAAACCACTCCTGGAGAAGCAACAAATGCAAACAAAACCTAAAAGTAGAGAACATAGAGATTACTCCCAAACCATTCGAACAAGATATCAAATATCTAGGAATCTACTTATCTGGTTAGTCCCTAGATCTGTCAACAAAACAAAGGCTCCTAAAGAAATCCAACGAATTCATCAAAAGCATTGCCAGCCAGAAAATGTGGAATGCTCCATCACAAAGCAAGTTTTACAATGGGTTATTCCAGCTCAGATTGACTATACTCTTCAAGTTACACCTTTAAGAAAACACGATATCAACATGTTTCAAACTTCATTCAATAAAGCAATAAAAAAGAAACTAAATATAGAACGCACCCTATCAAATAGAGCCTACTTCTCACAAGCTGGCATCATTTCAACAGCCCTTAAGGATTAGAAGACAATTACACTGGTCAAACTACTAGCCACCATTCTAGTGAACAAAAAAATCACTCCCTTTATTCAACAAGAGATCTTATCAATCCAAATGAGCAGTGCAATTTGGCTATGTCCGATCTGCCATCCCCAACATTTTGAACAATCCTGGATCACAGAAGCAGTTCAGATTGCAGCAAACTACAAAATAAATATCTATCCAAATCCATATTCCTTCTCATACAAGAATGCATAGTTGTCTATAGGCCTTCATACCAAAATAAACAAGACAACAGCCCTATACTTATCAAGACATAACATCAAAACAGTCAGGCAGATTATACAATACAATAAATCTAACATAAATTCATGGGATGAACTCTACACAAAAACTGGATGAATTACTCCTGATTGTTTCCCCAATTGGTACACTAACCTTAAAGAAAACTTCCTCACAACAACAGATGACACACTACCTCTTCCTAATCCAAAACCTCTTTTTTGGGCTTTCAAAAATGCAAACTATACAGAATTCATAAAAATGAGAAAGAATTATAACAATAAAGAAATAATTAAAGGACAACACTGCATTGTAAATGAGAACACAAATCACCTATACCAATGCCAATGTCAGACTCAACCTTGTATTAAAAGCAAACCAATAGAAACAGTAAAATCAATGTGGAATAAGAAAAACAACAACCTCTTTTATCTTCTTAACAACCTAAATGAAGTTAACACACAACTTATTCCCAAACCCACCAGCAATGAAATAGTTCTAATCCAATCATGGCCAACAACTTCCCAAGCTAATGCTCCCACTAGCATAGTAGTGACTCAAAGAACAAATAGAATTGAAGTAGAGAATAACAATAGCTGTCAACTATTCCCACATACTTCTAGTTCCCATCACGAGTTATAGACCATCCTAAACAACATAATAGAAAATGCTATACCTTATATCAATATAACGTGCTTCACATCCAAACTTCCAAACACCAAGCTCCCATTATACATCAACAAAAAAATCAAGGTTCAACATAGTCACATAATTGAACAATCTCTGAATCTAGCAAAAATCAAAAAAATCACCTAACACACATTAAAATTAAAGGCAAGCTCACTTTATCGACCATCTCAACATATACAAGTCTACTCTCCTATAAACCAACACAATTCTCTACTTCATCACTTATTAACAACAAAATTGGATCTAGTATTACACACTGGATAAAATTTGTTAATTCATATATCAAACTCTTCTCAATAATCTTAAGCAACAACTGCACATATAAACCTAACAACATCTCTGAATTCTTATGGTTAAAACAAGTTAATAAAAGCTACTGGAAAATGGATAAATATAACTACAGAGCCTTAACCACCTTCAGAATAAAGTTATTATTCAACTTATTACCTACAAGAGATAAACTTCACAAGAGATATTCTACACTATATACAGATTCAAGGTGCTCTAGATGTGATCACACAAATGAAGATTAGCTTCATATCTTCAACTGTATTGAAAGCAGAGAAACAATTAAAAAAAATTATTTAAACTTAACAAAATTCTAAAAAAAAAAACAGAAACCATATACAAACCAACCCAACAAAATATTATCTGAATCAACTAAAGAAGACATCTTACTCAACATCACTATAGGAGAGCCCAATCAGTACCTGGAGTCATTATCCAGTAAAAAACTACAAATTCGACTGATGAACACATTATTAAAAGTCCTGTAAAAATTTGGAAACAAAAATCTGTCACAGCCAATACTTCATCTATCAGTGGAATCAAATGGAACAAAATAAAAGCAACTAACAAACCCAATTAAGATGAAAATAAAACAAATAACAACAATATCTCAAAAATAATTATCGAGTTATCAAATTTATTAAACAATTTTATACAAAAATCTTTATTTCTTCCCTCAATAATAACATCATTTTTGGGCATTAGCCATTCGACCCTATTCTGGTGAACCTGGATACTATCCAGTAGTGTAGCATAATAGAAAAATCGCAATAGGCTATAGTTAATTTACCAATGTAAAGACTATTAATATCATGTTTAAGAATTAATTTTCTAATAA
>CAJVPT010001088.1:0-23509 GCA_910592055.1 Acaulospora colombiana
AAAAATTTATATAGTAGAAGTTAATAATTTTTGTAAAACTTACCTCTTCTGTACTCTGTAAAGAGTTCTTGAACTTGATTTTGTGAGTTGTTTAGTTGTAAAGGTGGTTTCTCATGTTTTTTTTGGCTGGTTTCTCTTTTTCTCAAAAAATTACCAAAAAAAGAAATTTTCTGAAAAATTGGGAATCAGCGGAAAGAGTTTTTTTTTGCTATTGTAATGCTATACTGTCAAAACTTCTATTAATTGATCGAGTAATCTCTTGAAGGAATAGTTGAATGTTCTAGATTGTTATTAAGTCTTGAATCTTTAAGAAATATGATGTTTTTTAGGCTGGCTTCTCTTTTCCAAGAAAATTATCAAAAAAGAAAATTTTTAAGGAAAAAGGGGATCAGCGGAAAGAGTTTTTTTTTTTTTTACAGGTTATTATTTAATTATAATAATATATATATATATTTATTTATTTATTTAAAAATAAAATATTAATTTGTTTATATTATAAAAAAAACTTATATTGCTAATTCTTTAACTATACACAAAAAGAATATTTGTAAAAAGTTTTTTTACTTCTTTATTAATAAAGTTTTAATACTTTTATTAAATCAACTTGAAGTATAACTTCAAAAGTCATTTTTACACTTTTTCTCTTATTTGCAAATCTCTTCATTCAAAAACTAGATTTTTAGTGATCAAAAAAAGTCAAGTAATATTTTTGATATCAATGACAAGAAAGTTTTCAAAAGAAGAATTGATTGTGAAGTATCTAAAAACTTTTTAAATCTTTTAAGCAAGAAGTTATAGAGATTTTCTATAGTAAAAAGGCTTATTTTCTTCCTTTTTAACTATCTGTGTCTTTTTAGAGCTTCTACTTTTATAGTTTTCCGAAAAATTTTGCCTACCAGTTTGATTATGAATTGCCAATATAAAATATATTCATTTTTGAAATGTAAACAAGCTCCTATTAGTCACACTTACATGTTTTAATAACATCATTGGTGATTGAAAAAAATATTTAGAAATGTTTATTCTCTAGAAACTCAAGTCCCTTAAAAAAAATATCCATAATATTAAAGAACTAAAAGATAAGTAATGTGGATTGTAAATTACTGTCTTTTTCCTAAGCTCCTTAGATAAAAACAAAGCTTTAATGGACAAAAGCTGAGGTCTAAATACTTTTTTTGAAATATTTTAATACAGTGCTTACTTAATGAAAAACCAGTTGAATTAACTTGTTCAATATTGCAAGTAATAATAAAGAAGATTTCTTTTAAGGCTCAAGAGAAGCAAGAAGACTATTTCAATTAGGCAGATTCCTTTTGAGAGAAGAATTGCTTTATTTTTGAACTTTTTTGATAAGGCCTTGAATTGTTTTTCTTTTCTAATTTCTTTTTTCTCTTTCTTCTTAACTTAGCAATTTATGGTTTATAGACAATCTACAGTAACAAACTATTGACAATAAATCTAGTAAATAGAGATTATTTATCCATTATCTAGGAAAGTGAAATATTGTTCTCTAAACCTGACTTAAAATACTTTGGTGCAATAATGAATTAATCATTATATGAAAAATCTATAACATTGTAGATAGTTAGATAACTTCTCAATAAATATAAAATTATGTAATATAGTTGTGGATTAAAAAAAAAAAAAATAATAATAGTTTATTTACTGTATATTATTAGCTATTTTAAGTATAAATAAACTTTAAATATATTATTTATATTTATCTTATTCTATATTTAGTATTGTAAAAAATCTTATTTCTTATACTCAATTCTAATTTATTAAGCTTGTATTATAATTTTATACAAATACTTAATTAATTTATTCTAATAAAAAAACTAGTAGATAGCTAAAAACAAATACAAAAAAACTCATTTCCATTGATTTTATTTTTTTAATAATTTCTTTAGAAAAGATAAATTAGCTAAAAAGTATCATACTACTTCAAGCTAATGGTTAAGGAACAAACTATATAATACTCAACCATACTCAAAGAAACTTACTTATAAAGAAAAAGTTTAAAAACCATACTTTATTTTTTCTTAACTTTATTTTTACAAAAAAAAAGAACATATTTACAAGTTGATTCAAAACAAGCTTAGAAAAGCTTAATATTAACTTTTCAAGCTTTTGATCAGGCCAGTATCAATTTACACTTTTTAGGTACTAGAAGAAATTTTATAAACTTTAGTTTTTATAAATAAATCAGAAAATCTCAAAGGTTCCAAAGTCAAAAAAAATATCAAAGGCTTTCAAAGACTAAACAATAGAGTATTCTGATTGTTTATCATTATAATCTAAACATCAAATAAAAACAAGTTATATGAATATACATAAGCATATCAGTTTATAACAATTATCTAAAGACCTGTGGGTCTATAGCACAATGGTAGTGCTCCCAGGTCACAATCACAAGGTCCATAGTTCAATACCACATGAGGACCATGTAAAAGATTTACGGAATGGAAAAACTGTCTATGACGCAAAACACAATTAGGTTTAAGAAAACACCAATTATCTCCATTCTGGTTTCATACAAACAGGGTTTTCCCACTTCCGGTTCTAAGCGGGTTTTTCTTCCTATAAAAGGCACAATCTACATGGCTGAACACAAACAAATCCAGGAAAAAGGTACCAAAACCGGTAACAACATCACGTCCATCAGAACTATTTGAAAGGTGTACTTCTCCTTTCACAGAACTAGCAAGTCCAGCCTGGCAAATTAGTTGGGAGGAATCCAGAAGGATTGAAGATCCAAAAAATAGGGGTGTCTAGATTTCCTAGATAGATAGTAGTAGAAATTTAATCCAACCGGATATTTCCGGGTAACAAGCCATCTGGTGGATCCTTTAAAAGTAGGGTTTTAGGAATGTTTGTTAATATAAATAATATAAATATGTATTCGCTGCAAATTAAATTTGTAAATTACTATATCAAGTTAATAAATGAGGCTGAGCTTCTGTTCCAACAATAACAATTATCTAAATAATATAATAATATTTAATAATAAAAAAAAAAAATCAAAAAATGATTATTCTTCTGATCAGGTTTACCGGTTATTCTGTGAAAGTCATACCCAATCATCCGGAACAAGTTCTAATAAGGTTAGGCTGCATGAAGATGGGACCTCTAGTCTTTCTGACGATCAAGGGCTGAAAAAACAGGTCGAAGCAGGAAAGGTTGCATAAGGAAAGGCTTTTGGTCTAACTTCCATATAAGCCCATAAAACCCCTGACACGGCAGACTCTGTAGCACAAAGAAGAACACCCTAATTTGAGGCTATCCCAATCCGGCGCTTGCTTAAAAGAAGAGGACCTGATGAAAAAGGAAATCCGAAGCCGCAGGTGGTGATAAAGATTATAGTATCTTTTCTGAAATCTCAGGTGAAAAGTATTGAACGGGTTATCTGGGTGTTCTAACCAACCCTGAAAGATACACGCTCCAAATGACAACTGCCAAGATCTAGATTAGGTTAGATAGTTTATAAGTTAATAGTAACATTTCTATCTCCTAAAGATCCCACTCAGATGTATGGGCCCACTTCCGGAGTGATTAATTCGTACGACTGGGTAAGGCTATAGATGGAGGTGCGGGTTAACTTAAATGGACCTTATAGTCATGTAATTGAAGTATTTATATTCAATAAAGATCATGTGCTATTAGCACCTTTAACCTGAAAAAAAAAAAATAAAATAAAATAAGATTTAATAATATTTTACAAATAAAGCAAATTAATTCTCATAACAAGAGATCAATAACAAATCTAATAAATAAGCAAATCAAATAAGAAATATTAACAACTTCTTTGATAAACAAAGCGTTAAATTATAATAATAACATATTAACTTTATAACATTTTGTACAAACAATATAAACAAATCAATATAAACAAATATTAACTGAATTAACAATTTATCTTTCAGAATATATGACTTATAAAATAACAAAAATATATAGAATTATATAAATTGTAAAAAAAGGGGAGCTTCATATTCTAAATACTAAAGTTAGAATAACTAAAAAACATAATTCAAGAAAAAAACTATGGGCTATTCAAATTATTTTTAATACTCTTACTATGCAAAACAATATATCTAATCTTATTCTAGAATTAATAGAATACTTAATACTAGAAAGTATTCTAGTCAAAATATTGAACATGGATTTAATTACCTTCTTAAAAGTCACAGTTATTAAACAACATATTTTTTATTTATGGGATTAAAATCAAGAAAAAAAAAAAGATCTCTTAATACCTTTCTTGAAAAAAAAATATAGAAACATTTTTACACAAAATAGTTTTATAAATATCTTTACTCAAACTATATAAATTATATAAATCAAACAAAATCCTGAAAATCCCATAGTAAAAAATCAAAGTATATAAAACAATTTTAATTTAAAGGAAGATATAAAAGTTCAACCAATAGTCATAATTGAAATTTCAAATAATTCTAAAATTGAAATGAAAGATAAAGAGCTGGAAGACAAAATTGAAATGAAAATTATACAAAAAAAGTTGAAAGAGAAAATATAATTAATTAGATCTTTTACAATATTGAAATAGAGTCAAATCAATCAATATAAATTTATTTCACATTACAAAAAAGGATAAATATAAAGTAAAAATACATACGTATATTCAATATATCAAGGGATATAGAAAAAAAATGAACAAGTTATCTCCAAGGTATCTTAAATATATTCAAAGATATATAACTATTCAAAAAAGACTTTCTAAATGGCAATTTCTGGATTTTCTTTATAATATATTGAAAAAATTAACAATAAAAAAGAAAAAAACTTTGTTCTAATCCTTATACAAGCAGACAAATAGAAAATATATATTCCCTTTCAAATAAGAAATTATTTAAAAAAGAAGACAAAGAAGAAAACAAAACTATGATTGCTATACTTATCAATTTAAACCATAGTTATATTTGTCAAGAAATTAAAACTTCTTTTTAAAAATAAGAAAAAATCTTAAGTATCTATACTTATAATCACTTTTATTCTTAAAGAAGAATTAATATGAAAATATTAAAAATAGGTAATTTATTTATGTCAAAATAAAAATTTTTAGTGTCATCTTTATACAATATAAACCTATTGATCATAAGATTGATATTAATATCAAAAATTCTTCATTTCTATAATTATATAATATATATAATACTTTTATCATTCTTATAATAAGAGCAACAAAATATATAAAAGCTAGGCATACTATATACTAAAAAATCCATTCATACTTAAAAGAAGAGAATATATGGTTATATACTTTATAATAGCTAAAAATCTGTATAAAGCTTATAAACAATATGTATTCATTTACAATCATAAACTCTACTAAAGTGCCAAAGAACATTTCAGACAAAAAAATATATAATATAATAAAATAGTTCAAATAAAATTTACTAGTAATAGTAAAAAAAGCTTTAATTCAAAAAAACTATATAGTAAATCTTACTATAGACAAATTGATAAAACAGATATCAAAAGTAATATAAAAAATAAAAATTATGACATGTTTAATAAGGATTTAGAAATTAATATAAATATAAAAAAAAGATTACTACATAATAAAAAAAGAAAAAAATCTAATACTTAGAATATTAAAAACTTTTTAGAGTGGACTAAACCTTCAATAATATTATCACTAATAATAATAAAGAACCAATTAATTATCACAATAGAAAAATTATTATAACAAATTAGAAAGATTACTTTTTATAAGTAATAGTAATCAAGATTCACTTTATTAAATTCTTCATAATCTTAAAAAGTTGAATAATAAAATAAGTTTAATTAAAGAAAAAACACAAAATTAATCCTAGATAAAGAAAAAAAAATGAACTAATTGCTTCTGAAATTAGTATTAATTCAATCAAAAAAATACCAGAAAAAATTCAGATTCTTAAGAGAAATTAAGTTTATCTTATAAATAAAGAACTGATATAAAAGAGTTATCAGATAATATAATATCTCTCATCAATATTATACATAGTATATTATAACTAGATAACTTTATCAACAAAATTAAGAATAATATTGTTAGGACCTGTGGATCAATAGTGCAGTGGGTGCACTTCCAGGTCACCATTTGTGAGTTACCAGTTCAATCCCACTCAAGAATGGTATTTACAATAATAGGTCACGTTGTACAGGATACATACTTATCAGCCACATGTGTTCTTGCACAACAACTGACCTATCAAATATCACCGTTCAACTACGGTACATCAAAAATAGGTCACACAGATCTTAGTCAGTTTTAGCACTAGGACAAATGAAGTTATAACACCTATGCCACTTGAAATATGTGAAGTCTACTGAAAGAATGCCTGGAATGATAATAATTGCCTCAAGATCCTACCAGCCTAATAAAGAATTCACCTTTTCTTAAATTACCGGACTCATGGAAGGTATTGGAAGACTTTGATCACATATATCAGTCACAAAAGTTACCAGAGGGATGGGGCTAGATTGGATTCAGATTGTGAGGAAGCACAATACTCATGATGGAAACCGCAGGGGCAAACGTGTTTGGGAGAGGCCTGATGGTCTCGTTTGATCAAGGAAAACCCTTGTAGGCCATCTTTGAAGAGTGGTTAAGAATGATCAATGGAAGACTTAGGTCGCCGCAAGACATATCAATGATCGCCAGGGCTCTGTATTAGACCACATGAAGATTGAAGCATCAAGTGACCTAGCCTCTGAAGAAAACTGAACACAGCAAGTACTTCATATATGATTTGAACACACCTTCATCACAAGAACCAATCACACTCCAAGGAACATATAAGAAAAATGTCACTTGAATTAAAATGGTAGTCCCTAGTGGATCCTCGGAACGCTAGGTGCCCAGGCAGAGCAGGGCAGCTGATAAGATGATACTCGCTTAAGAAATGGATAAAATCAGGTTATATTGAGAAAATAGGGTAGTATAGTTACATAGTTATAAGTCTGGTCTCTTGTAATTTAACAGCTGTACCTATTAAAAATATCAGTCAGTAAGACTAATTAAAAAAAAAAAAAAAAAAAAAAGAATAATATTGTTCAAAAGTTTCAAAAAGAAAATATATTATACAATAACTATACTATAGACAACTCTACTCTAAATAATACTATATCTATTGATATGTTGGAATGGAAGCTCAGCCTCATTTATTAACTTGATATAGTAATTTACAATTTAATTGCAGGGAATACATATTTATATCATTTATGTTGACAAAAATTCCTAGAACCCTATTTTTAAAGGATCCACCAGATGGCTTGTTGCCTGGAAATATCCGATCGGATTAAATTTCTACTACTACCTATCTAGAAAACCTAGACACCCCTATTTTTGGATCTTCAATCCTTCCGGATTCCTCCCAACTAACTTGCCAGGCTTGACTTGCTAGTTCTGTGAAAGAAGAAGTACATCTTTCAAATGGTTCTGATGGACGTGGCGCTGTTGCCGATTTTGATACCTTTCTCGGATTTGTTTGTGTTCAGCCATGTAGATTGTACCTTTTATAGGGAGAAAAACCTGCTTAGAACCGGAAGTGGAAAAATCCTGTTTGTATGAAACCGGAATAAAGATGATTGGTGTTTTCTTAAACCTGGTTGTGTTTAGCATTATAAACGATTTTTCCATTCCTTAAATCTTTCACATGGCCCTCATGTGGTATTGAACTATAGACCTTGTGATGGTGACCTGGGAGCACTACCACTGTGCTATAGATCCACAGGTCACTATATCTATTGATATATATAATATTAAAAATATATATATATATATATTTATATATATACAGTTAAACTAAATTATAGTTTATTAATCAATTAAAAACATAATTATATTTTTATTTGAGTAGCTTTACTCAACATGAGCAGATGATAATAAGATTAATAATATTATTAAATAGCAAAACTTTCAATTCTTAAGATTATATAAAATATACAATATTATGATTAGTCTTATTGTATAAGCAATTAGACATATTAAAGCAAAGGCATGTATTGTATATACCTAAAAACTCTTATATACTCAAAAGAAGAAGATACACAGTAATATGTTTTGCATCAGCTTAAGACTTAGCAAGGGTATTGAAGCAACATATTTTTATTTATGAACACAAATTAACATGAAGTATCAAAGAATATTTTACAAAAAAAGTAGAAGCTTTAAAAGAGCAGCTTTATGAAATAGAAGTTTCTGAACTAGAAAGTAATTCAAGTAATAATGAATTTAGTCAATAAGCTATAAAAATAGGAAGAACAAATATTAGAAGTAATAAAAAGTCAAAATGAAGATTCAGAGGTTTATAAGAGATAAACTCTTATAATAATATGAATAGCTCCAACAAGTCAACTGAAAAATTATCTAAACAAGGCTAACTAATAAGGAGTTAAAGAAATACAAAACAAACCTATAACAATAAATTAAGACAGTAGAGAACAGAATATTTAGGTACCTAGCTATAGGAAGCAATAGAGAATCAATAGGTAATCAATAACAATAGAAAGTTTCATGGAGAGAAGATACAGAATATAAGACAAAAGGCAGACAGAACTTCCTAAACCTTATTTTAGCAAACTTAAAAAGGCTGAACAGTAAAATTTCTAGATTAAAAGAGAAAACAACTCCTAGTAAATGAATAAGAGAGAATAGAGGGGATACAAATTACTCCTAAAAGTGTCAGTTTTTTAGGATAACAACAAGAAGAACTGGACTAATTCTCTTGCAACAAATACTTTAAACAAGAGCAAAGAATAACAAATAAAACAAGAAAAAATAATTCAATAGCAAAATAATTACATTGTCAATACATTTCTTCAAATAGAAAAAATGAAGTTTTTCAAGAAAGTAAAAGACAAAAGTATATTAAAAAAAAAATGATGATAATATTTATAAAAAAGTAATAATAATCAGTATATATAGCATTAGGAATATCTCAAATATAGTAATATAACATAGTCCTATAAAAGAGATGCAAGAATAGGGAATAGGGATGCTGAAATTAAGTGAGATTAAATTTATCAAAATAAAAGCAAAATAAGATATTTGGCAATTAGACATTATATAAACACTTTCATAGTATCAATGTAGACATTATATATAGAATGGAAGTCAGTCTACTGATCAGAAAAAATCTAAAAAAAAAAGTAGTATTAGAAAAAAAAATGGAAGGATATATAAATGCAGTCAATCTATTGATAAAAAGAAACAAAATTTGTATTATGCAAGTATATATTCTATAAAACAAGTAAAAAAAACAAAAAAGTGCAAGAGAAAGTAAAAAGTCTTATCAAGAATAAACATGAGTAAGAATGTTATGTAATATTAATAGGAAATTTCAATGTAATATATAATCCAGCCAAAGATAGAATATTATCTTTCAAAGCAAAGTTCAGACCATCATGGCATTCAGAAATCTCTCTATTCAACTTTCTTGATAAATGAAACTTCTTAGACATACAAACAGTATGAGAAGGCAAAAATAAAACTCTAACAAGATAGGATGCAATAAGTAGTAGTCAAATTGACTATATATGAATATTACAAGGCCTAACAAGATATTCAATCCTATAATTTGACAATCAGAGCATAAAGAAAGTTACAAATAATAATCACACAATACTAATAATAACATTATATGATACAATCTTTTCACCAGAGACAGGTTAAACAAATTGTTTACTAAAGAAAAAAAATAATAAATATAAAAGAGTAATAATAGATCAATGACAAGCATTTGATAATAGTTTAAACCATAAGTTCAGATCAATATTAGATCCCATATACAAAAAGAATCAGAAGAAAATGTGAAAAAAGTTCAAGTAAATAAAATATAAAAGACATTTGAAAAGCTAGTTAACAAGACAACTTTTAACAAGCTTATAATTAAAAATATATTGAATTCAAAAAATAAGTATTATAGACATAGTCCAAAGTTCAATAAATACAGAAGAATATTACAATTAATGATACTCTTCAAAAAAGCAGAGTCTTCTAACAACTTGGACAAGCTATAAATTCTTAGTGCAGCTATAGAGAAATATAACAGAACTCACAGTTCCAATTACCAGATTGAGAAATGTTGTATTTAACTTAGTATTCTAAATATCTCATAGACACCATTGAAAAAGAATATACAAGATGCAATGGAAAGTCTTAAATTTATTTACCAGAATCTCAAAACAAAAAAGATTAGAGATGCAATTAAAATAGTCTTGGAACAAAAATATAAGAACCTGCAAAATAACCAAAGAAAAATAGTAAACTCATTAATAGAGAGAGAGCATATCAAATTAGTTTTAGATAGGATTAAAGTCAAAAAAGAAAGATCTAAATATATAATAATCAAAAAAAGTGAAATTGAGAAAGAAGTTAGAAGATATCACTAGATAATAATGGATCCCTAAAGTATTTAGTATATAAAATTTTGCAAATCACTTATTGTATATTCTTTTTTGAGAAATAAAATTTATATCTCTTCACTTTAATAGAAACAAAAGTTAAAAAATATTATAAATCAATAATTTGAATAATAAAAATCAATTATATGTAATTTTTTTATAATTATTAATTTAAAAATTTTAATGTTTCCTAATGAGAGACATTTGACTTTTATCTTGCTTTTTCCTTTAGGAACCCATCTTTATTATCAAAAAATCTTTAAAAAACAAAAAGCCAACTTTGATAATCTTACTAATAACTAGAAAGAAGAATATAATTCCAAGATTTATATTAAGGTATGGTAATATAAAGATCTTTTAAATATTATTTTATAAGAAGAATTGAATAAATGCTTTCTAATAACAAAGTTTTAAAAAAATTACAAATTAGCTATAAAATATTGAAAAGGTTAGGTCAAGATAGAAAAAAATATTTAAAAAAATGTTAACCATTTTTTTAAAATAATAAATAATACCTATTAGTTGGAAACAAAGTCTATTTATTCAATAGCAAAACCAAAGCCATGAGAATATTATTTCTTAAATACAAAATCTATTGTATTACTAGAAGTCATAAGAAAATATTTTACTAAAATTCTAACAAATAGACTAAAAAACATCTGCAAGCTTAACAATTTTTTAAGAGATTATAATTTTGCAGGGCTACTTGAAAAGAATACTATAAAATCAATCCAGATTCTCAACAATATCTGTGAAGATGCAAAAGAAAACAAGAAGGAGTTATGAATACTCTTTCAAGATATAATCAAGACCTACAGTACAATTAGCTTGAATATGTTAATAAGAACTATAAAAAAAATCAAACTTCTAGAAAGATTCATTAAAATTATAATAGGCCTGTTTTAAAATAGAGAATTTGAAATTATAATTGAAAATAAACTCACAAGACTAGTAATAACTGGAGATAGAATTGATTAAAAAGAAACTATTATATCTCTAATATAAAGAATTTTTTATAATCCTTTGTTATATAAAATTCAAAATGACAAAACAAAGGAATAGAAAATATCAGTTACCTGAAATTCAAGTTTAAAAGAAGGAGTTAACAAATAATTAAAATCCAGGTATACAGCTATTGCTTTTATGAATAAGACTACATGGATAATAAGATTTAAAGAAGATATAAAAAAGATTTTGAAAAAGCAAGAATCTTTTATAAAGTCAATGACTTCCAAATTAATAGTAACAAATCAGTACTAGTTACTATTAATAATCCTAATCACTATTTATAAAAAGTTAAAATAGGAATTCATAGCAAAACAATTAAAGAGTTAGATAAAACTGAACATACAAATTCCTAGGGATCTGAACTGATAATCAAAAGATAGTGATTGAACTAAAAGAACAAATACTCAGAGAAATAAACACAATTATATAAGCTCTTAAGAATAAAAGATTGACTGACAAATAAATACTCTATATTTTAAACAAGATTCTAATATCAAAGATAGAGTTTCATATATAACATAGCATACTATTTTAGAAAATGTGTAATACTTTAACCATGGCATATAGAAAGCTTCTTAAAAACAAAAGTAACTTGTGCAGATCTATATACAACAGTATATATACCATCCAAAGATTCATAACTAAAGGATATTTAAATGCTACAAAAGAAAAGTCAAATAATAGAACCATATAATTAATGATGGATCCCTAAAGTCTAACATTATGTTTTATAATCGAAAGTTTTATAACTGAAAGTAAATTATATCCCTTTCAAACTTTAGGTTATGGGACATAATTTTATAACTAAAAGTTAAATTTTTATAACTGAAAGTCAATTTATAATCAAAAATCAATTTTTTATAATCGAAAGTCTATTTTATAACTGAAAGTAAATTTTTATAACTGAAAATCAATTTTATAACTAAAAGTCAATTTTATGGACATAAATAATTTAATAACTGAAAGTAAGAATATAATATACAAATTTTGACCAAAAGATCTACCTCAAAAAATTCCTAATTAATTAATTTATTTTTAGTAACATATAGTTGAATCAAAATATAATGGCGACAAAATTTTTTATTGTAAAAATATTTTTTATTAATTAAATTTATCTCAAAATTTTTTATTTAAAATATTAATATTTGTTTTATATATCTTTAAATTATCAAAAAATTATCTTTTTTTTTCATATTATTATTTAATATTTAGTTTTATTGTTTAAAATATAAAATATTAAAAAAATATAAAAATTTTAAAATTCTTTAATGTAATAGACATTTATATCAATAAATATTAGAAATATATATAAAGATATTCTAATAAACTTTGTTTAAAATCACAAAATGAAAATTTTTTATTAATAGAAAAATATTAATTTACTTAATAAAAATCTATAAAAAATTATAAAAATTTATATATATACTTTTTTTTTATACATTTTTTAAATTATTAATTTTCTTGAAACTTTATTAAGTTAATAGTATTTTAGTCATTAATTGAAAATATTTTTTACATAATTTTGTCTATAATTTATTAAAACTATTTATATATTATTATAATATAATTTTTAATTATATAATCATGAAGTTAGTCCACCATTATTTTTTTATTTAATTTTTATAAAAACAATAGTAAATTAACTTTGATAGTATATATTTTTAAAATATTATTAATAAAAAAATAAAATCACTATAATTAACTATAAGCAAAATTATTTAAATATATATATTTTTAATAACTTAATTATTTTGAGCAAATTTGTAATTTAAAATAAATAAAATTCAAATTTATATAAAAAATATATTAATTATTTAAAAATTTTATAAGTAAATATGCTATATATTATTATTAATATTAAAAAAAAATTTTTAAAAAATTTTAAATAAGGGTTTTAAAATAATTGTTATATATTTTTTATTTTATTATTAAAAAGTTTTATATTTTAAATTCAAAATTTAAAAAAAAATTTTATTATTAAAATTTTATATATTTTAATTAAAAGTTAATGTAATTTATATTTTTATAACTGAAAGTCAATGTTCTTATAACTGAAAGTCAATCTGACTTATATCTCTACTTTTGTTTCTACCAATAACTTTAGAGATCCATTTTTACATATAATAGACTAAATGATCCAGGATCAGCAAGACTTATAATAGTAATCAAAATTAAACAAGCATAAGTTAAATATTGGGAACTATTTAATTTACTTATTTATGAGTTATTAGATTATATGTCAGATAGAGATAACTTTATACTTCAAATAATAAATATATAAAAATAGATTTCAAAGCTGAAAATGACAAGACATTTTCAAAAGAAACAAAGATAACTGTCCAATCAAAAAGTATCTAGTATCAGATAAATATATGAAAGTTATATTAACACTTAGAAACAATAAGCTAATATAAATAGATTAGCTAATTATCCATGAAATTAAAGAACTAAAAATATAATAAATAATCCAATTAATCCAAAAGATCAGTAAAGGATCCATTCCAGAGTAATATCTAGTAACAGAAAAAAGTATACAAGAAAGAGGATTAGAATAACTTGAAAATTCTAAAAAAAGACTAATTAAAATAAATATTAATAATTACAAAAATAAATTCAAATCATAATAGAAAACAAATGCTCTGAGTAGTAACAAATGATAGGTCTTAAAAAATAATATAGAAAAAGCTAAGATCAGAAGATACTAAGTAAATAATATAAATAAAATACTTCAAATATACTAAGTCTTCAAATAATCAGGAAACTAGCCTGACAAAATATTTAAAATGTATAGAAGGCAAAATGTGAAGAGTCAATATATTATAGAGACAAAAAAGAATAAATTATATGAAGTTTCCTATTTAAACACAAAAAAATTCATAAGAAGAGCCCAGCAATTAAATATTCTAAGTCTTAAAATAGTTTTAGAAAAAATAATAAAAAAACAATCCAAGATAATTACAAATCCAATCTGAACAGTAAAGTAAGTCAAATAGATAGAGGATTAGAGAGAGCAGATCATTAAAAATAATATAAAAGAAGGAGCATATCAAGACTATCTAATTAAAATACTTCAATATAATCAATAGTTCAAAGAAATATTGATTTTTTACTCTAATGGATCACTTATCGATTATGAATGTAAAAAAATAAAGATAAAAGTAACATAAATGCAAGTAGAAAGAGAGGATAGAGAAAGTAAGTTCCAAACAGGAATAGGTGACTGGCCATAATTTACTAGAGCAGAACTAGTAGCAATAGTATAATATTACTAGTTGTTCTAATAAACAAAATTTTTATAGATAGTCAAGCCTATATTGTTAAATAAAAAATAATAAAGAGAGAGGATCTCAGAAAAACTCACAAAAGATAGTTGAAGAAAAAGAACTGGTTTCTATAGACAATAATATTGAATATTATTAAAAAAAAAAGAACTGAATCTGGAATTGGTCAAGGTTAAAGTACATTCTAATGACCCATACAATAAAGAAGCAGATATTCTAGAATGGAAGCCTTAATACTTTTTAAAATCAAATGAAAAAATCTTACAAATTAAGATAAATAAATCAATTGAGGCAGTGAATACAAAAATTAAAAAAACAACTGAACTCCAATAGGTAATGATGGGTCCCTAAAGTATTTAGCATATAAAATTTCACAGATCACTTATGTCCCTTTTTGAGGGACAAAATTCATAGCTCTTCACTTTAATAGGAACAAAACTCAGGAAATGTTATAAATTAATAATTTGAATAATAGAAAACAATTGTGAATAGTTTTTTTATAGTTATTAATTTAAAAATTTTAATGTTTACTAGTGAGGGACATTTGACTTATGTTCCTGCCTCCCCCTTTAGGGATCCATCTTTACTAATAGAAAAAAAAAGGATACACGATTTAAAAAACCAATTCAACAAAATGATAGAAAGAAATTCTTCAAGAAGCTGACACCATCATCCAAAATTATTACTAAATCAAATAGTATTAAATAACTTTAAATAATCCCATAAGACAGTTTATTAAAAACACGAATAGCAAAGCTATAGTTCATTAATGGATAAATCAAAATAAGATTTCAAACAAATAAAACAAACAAATTTGTAATCAATATAATCACACATAAAATTTGATATGTGAAAAGATAAAAAATAGATACACTTGAGACATCTTCTTTAAAGATTCTCAAAAAAGAAGCTTCTTTATTAAATTAATTAATAAAGAGTTACCCATGCTTTTCAAATTGGCTATAAGAAGATCAGATTTACAGTATATAAACAAATAGAGTGTATAGTATATAAACAGCAAGTAGAAACAATAGAATACCTATTAGAATGTTTAATATATAAAGCCCCATGGCAGAAAATATGAAACAAAAGAACCAATAGTATTCTAAAAGACTTTTAAAAACTACTGTATAAGAGAAAAAAAGAGATGAAAGAGAAAGAAATAAGGCTTCTAGTTTAAAACAGAATAGAATTAGAAGAATTGAACAAATATATAATCAGGTTTATAGAAGAAACTATATAAACAAGTCAGAATATACTAAAGTTCTATATGGGACTAATATAAGGTAATCAGATATTGAAAATATCAAACCTAAAATATTGCTAAAAAAGAATAAGTAATGAAGTCCAAAAGTGATTAATAAAAATACAAAAGAAGGTTTGCAATTAATTCTAAAAGAATATCTGGAATGAAAGGTACTCAAGAATAATTGAATGGAAACAAGTACAAGGGATCTATAGAGAAAAAAAAAATAAGAAGATTAATCAGTCCTTTAAATTAGAATAATAAAACCACAATTATGAAAAGGTTCTTATAAGAAGAAGAAAAACTTGAAGATGAAGATCTGAAACAAACTCTTCTAGAAGGAGTAAAGTATGGAATAAGATGATTAAAGTTTTAACTTCTGTTAAAACTTAAAGAGTGATCTGCAGTAGTGATCTATAAGCAATGAAATTAGTAGTTGGAAGGGTTTTAACTTAAGCTACTAATAGAGTAATAAATTATTTTCAAAGTTGCATTTAAAGTGGTAATAATCAAGATGAGTAAGCTAATTAAAGATTTAACTTTAATGATTTATTTTATATGTATAGTATACTAACATCAGGAAATTTTTTTAGTAGAGATCTCCAGAAATTTTCAAAAAATTCTTTAAAATACTTTAAAAATTTTTGGAAATTTGTAAAACAAAAATAATTTCATTGATTTTAATAATAAAAAACTTTGAAGATTTTTTATTTCAAAAAACTTCAAAAATATTCAAAATAATAATATGTATATTAAAATAAAATTTACCAATAAAATACTAATTAATTTAGTCAAGCAAAAATTTAATTTATAAGTTATTATAATTTTGTTAATATTATTTCAATATTATTTTATTTTTAAAGTTATGAAGTAATTTTTGAAAAGTGATGAAGAATTGCATATAGTTATAATATGACATAACTTCTTGGAATTTGTGTTATATAAGGTCTTTAAATTTCTTTCTTTTTTATTAATATCAAATAGAAGAAAAGAAATGCATAACACGTTTCAATAAATGATTTCAGGTTCAGGCTCTGAAAAATGATAAGGAAGTACTTCGAAGCTCTTCAAAAAGCCCAAGAGTACTCCCAATACCTCAGATCAAGCTAAAGAATAAAGATCAATACCTCATATTAAAACAGAAACATAGTTGCTTGGGAAGTAATTAAGATCTCTCAGTTATTTTCTAGAATCTTCATCTACTAGAAGGTTGCCCAAAAAATCTTTAAGTATATTAAAAAAGATGTAACTATTTAAATAAATACTAATTTGTATATTTTGTTTCTAATATAGTAATCGAAAGGCTTTTAGAGTCCCACAAAAGTTTTCATAAAAAAATGATCAGTTATTAAAATGTTCAAAAGCTATCAAGGATAAGGTTATCTGTCTAAAAAATGAAATTCACACAAGTTAACATTTAATCATCAAACAGAATTTTATCGAAATAAGATTTAATTTTTAATCTTTGAAGAACTTCAATAATATTTTAAATTCTATAATAGTGTGTGATCAAGAGTATCATGAAAGAAGTCTTTTTTGAAAAAATATACATAAATCCTAAGATTTTTGTTGAAATACAGAGAAATATTTTTAGTAAGAACATTTAGAGTTCTTTGAAGGCCTTACAAGAAAATATTGGAAGACATATTATGAAAAGCATAATTACCAAGCAGTAATTATTACAGTTATTAATAATATAAATAAATTTATTAACAATATTATTTATTTAATAGCTTGTGAGACAATACAGATCATTTTGAGAAACCATGGCTTCAAAAATCTGGGATGTCATGTTTTCAGTCTTTGGTAAAAACTCTCTGGATACAATTAATACAAATGCAATTACTACCGAAATTATGGCCTGAAAAAATTTGCAAAAAATCCTGGAGTGCTTTTAAAATCTTCATGTCTGTTCTAGGAAGGAAAACCAAAGCATGATGGTACACATTCTCGAAAAAGTTTGGCCAAAAGTGAATACCTCTGAGAAACAAGTTGTATTCACTATCGCAATATACTAAATGATTCTAAATCTGTGTAATTAAAGTATTTTAATTAATGAAACATTAATTAAAAATAAAATAGAAAAAAATAAGGTAAGTTTTAAAATTCTTCAAAGTATTATAGAATTATTTGTTTACTAATAAAATATTTTAGAAAAAAATTAAAAAGAAAATCAAATTTATGGAAGATAATTCAAGTAATAAAGATCAAGAAATGCATGAGCAAGAAGATATTGAATTTCAAAGTACTCTTAAGGAAGTAGAAAATAATAAAAATAATCTGGAATTGCAACTGGAAAATGTAAGAATAGAAAAATCTACTTTGACAATGAGTGATGTAAATATAAATAATTAATAAAAATATGTAAAAAAAATAATTTTCAATAAATAAATTTTTTAAAATAATTATTTTAATAATAATATGAAATTATTTTATTACAATTTAAAACATTCAAAATTCTCCAGAGTTCTATATATAAATCTTTGCTCCAAAGACTTCTAATGATAATGGAATGCCTCTGGAGTTTTATGTACAAAAATCTCTAGAGATTTTTATCAAAAAAATTTCCTGATGAATGTTTAATAAAGCACATACAATTAGTCAACAAAGTGTAAAAAAAAAAAAAAAATAGAAGACAAAAAATACGTACAGTCAAGAAAAATGATAATTATCAATAATCTGGAGAAAACTATTATATAAAAAAGTTGGTAATAGAACAAAATTAAATACTATAGTTGTTAAAACAATAAAAACAGTCATAAGACAAAAATAATAAAATATCTAAGTTGCTTAAAAGGTTATATTCAAAAAAATAGTGTATTATGAAGGAAGATATAAAGAAAATATATATAGTACCCTATCTTAATATAAGAAAAGGCATTAGAAGAATCCAATGTTATGGACTAATCTATAGTACCTTGTATAATTCAAATGACTAAAAATACTCTTAATTGATATAAAAAAGAGAACACCTTCTATAAAAAACACTTAGGAAAGGTAGAGATGTAATGATTAACTTAATCAAGAGTAAGTGTCTCTTTATTAATATTCTATTTTTTTTTGTATAATATTAACTCTTATTTCTATTCATAATAAGAATTGTTTTTCTAATATATTCAACATTGTCTTCTTGGCTTATACTAGTAGGCTATTTATACTTTTCTCGTTAACAATAGACTATGCTAACTCTAAACTCTACTAAACTTTTCATATTTCATTAGATATACATAGTTTCCTTATTAGTATCCAAGCCTCAATCCATAGTTTCTTATCTTATGTCTTTCAATCTTTTATATTAGACCTTTGGGTTTTTTAGATTCTAGAGTGTTATGTATAAATTGTATTACCCATGTAATCTTCAATACTAGATACTAATAATTTCAAGTTTCAAGACAGCTCTAAACAAAACAATCAAAAAAACAATATATGATAATTAAGTTATATTAAGAAATCTTTTTTTGCTGCCTTCCTTTCAACATCTCAGAACGGATTATATGAATATAAAAAATTTAAAAAAAATAATATCAAAGAGAATATTAAAAAAGATATATATTATGACTAGTTAATAAAGAAATTTTGATATAATTTAGGATCTAGTCAAAAGTTAATTTTCTATTTAGATGGCTTACTTATTAATTATGAAAGTAACAACATAAAAATGAATATAATATGGATTTAGATAAGTAATTTAAAAATAGAAAATAGATTTCAAACAGAAATAGATAATTGGTCTTTATTCATATAAGTAGAACTAATAGTGATAATTATAACACTCCTAATAGTTTCAATAGATAGCATAGTTAAAATTTTTATAAATAGTTAAGTCTATATCTTAAAATGAAAAATAATTGAAAAAGATGATTCAAAAAGAATACACAGGAGATGACTGAAGGATAAAAACTGGTTATTATGGAAATGTATAATAGAATCAATCAAGAAAAAAAGTTTAGATAAGAAACTTACCAAGATCAAGATACACTTTAATGATTTCTATAATGATAAAACAAATATTTTAGTCAAAGATATTTTCAAACTTCTTGTAATAGAATGAAAAAATTCTATATCATATAAAATTCTTATCAAAATCAAGTGACAAGACAAAACACTAAATGATCTCATAAGACAATTCATTAAAAAAGTAAACAATAAAACCACAGTATATCAATAAATAATACAAAATTGAATTGAAAAAAAATAAAGTCATTATATCAAAAAACAATAAAACTATATGTATAATTTAGTATAAAAAAGAATGCATAGATATATATGGAACACATCTTACAAAAAAAAGTTTTCTTATTAAGTTGACAAATGATAAGCTATTAACATTAAATAAGTTGCCAATTATAAGGCTAGATTTATATAAGTAATTAAAATGTATTGCATATTATTCTTGTAAAGAATAGACAATTAATTATTTGCTAAAATGTTTAGTTTATAATAAGTAGATAAGAGAAGTATAGAACAAAAGCCTTGAAAGAGTTCTTAAGAACTTTAAAGAACTCTTGCAAGAAAGGAAAAAAGAAGTTGCAAAAAAAAATATAGAACTGATTATAAACAATAAAGAAAAAATGAAATAAGTCAACAAGTGAATATCCAGACTAGTGGAACAAACTTCAACAACAAGTCAAAATATATTATATTTTTGTGTAAGACTAATAAGAAGCAAACTAATTCTTGAATTAATGAATTTAAAATGGTATGAAAAAGAAATAAGGAAGTGAATAAAAATGATATAGACTATAGTATGCAATCAATTTTACAAGAAAGTTTGAAATATAAGATATAAAAAGATAATAGAATAGAAAAAAATATAAGAAATATAGAAAAATAATAAGATAAAAAGATCTCTTAACTCTTAAGATTATAAAACTATACTATCGAGAAGAAGAATTATATTATCAAATAAAAAAAGACTAGAAGATTAAGACTTAATAAACATCTTATCAAGAGGGGTTAGATTCAGAAGAAAGTGATTAGGTTTTGAGTTCTGTTGGAACTTAAAAAAATGATCTACAGTAATGACTTGTAGGTGATGATATTAAAAGTTAGAAAAGTTTTTACATAAATTCTTAATGGAGTAATAAATTACTTCTAAAGTTGTACTTAGAATAATAATTACAAAAATGAGTAAACTAATTAAAGTTTTTAGTTTTAGTAATTTATATTATATATATAGTTTACAATTATTTAATAAAGTATACAAAATAGTCTAACAAAAGGTTAAAAAAAAAAAAAAGTAAAAATATATTTATATTTTTAATCAATTAATAAACTACAATCTAACTTAACTGTAGATACTAAAAAAAAACTAGTTTGTTTTTAATATTATTTTTTAATTTGTAATATATATTTTTTAAAAAAAAAAATAAAATCAAACAAAAAATAAAAAAAAAAATTTTTTAATATAGTATTAATATAAAAAATATAATAATTAAAATTATATATTGATTAAAAAAATAATTTAAGTTTTTCAAAAACTTTTTTTACTGATTTTCTAATTATATATAAAAAAGATATTCACAAGAAGTTTTTATACTTCTTTGTTAATAAAGTCTTAATACTTTTCTTAAAACAACTTGAAGTATAACTTCAAAGGTTACCTTTGTCCTTTCTCTTTTGTTTACAAACTTTTTTACTCAAAAATTTGAATTCTAATGATTAAGAAAAATCAAGTAACATCTTTAATATCAATGGTAAAAAAGTTCTCAAAAAAAGAAGAACTGACTATAAAGTACTTAAAGATCTATCTAACCTTTGAAGTGAGAGATTTATAGAGGTCTTTTGCAGTAAAAATGTATGTTTTCTTCCTTTTTGATTGTCTTGACTCTCTTAAAGCTTCTATTTTTATAGTTTTTTAGAAAATTTTGTCTATATTAATTTGACCTTGAATTTTGAGTAGCACAAATCCTTACTAAAGGTGATTGGCTGATATTAAACATATTGTTTTTTGAAATTTAAACAAGTTTCTATTAATTACATTCACATGTTCTGATAATATTATTAATGATTAAAAAGAATATTCTAGAAACATTTGCTTCCAAAAACCCAAGTCTTTTAATAAAGATTTTTATGACATCAAAAGATCAAGTAATAGGTAATGATGGATCCCTAAAGTATTTAGCATATAAAATTTTGCAGATTACTTATGTCCTTTTTTGAGGGACAAAATTCATGGCTTTTCACTTTAATAGGGACAAAAGTCAGGAAATGCTATAAATCAATGATTTAGATAATAAAGAACAATTGTGGGTAGTTTTTTTATAGTTATTAATTTAAAAATTTTAATGTTTCCTAGTGAGGGACATTTGACTTATGTCTCTATCTCCCCCTTTAGGAACCCATCTTTAGTAATAGGTAATATAGATTGCAAACTTCTATCTCTTATCTAAGTTTTTCAAATAATGACAAAGCCTTAATGAAAAAAAGCTAAAATCTAAATGCTTTCCTTGAGATATTTCAATCTGGTGCTTACTTAAATAAAAGATTAGTTAGATTAACTTGTTCAATATTATAGATGGTAAAAAAGAAAATTTCTTCTAAGGTTTAAGTAAAACAAAAAAAATTTTTCTTCTAAAGTTTAAGTGAAGTAAAAAGAAAATTTTTTTTGAGTTTTAAGTAAAGCAAAAAGACTACAGTATTTCAATTAAACAGATTTTTTTTTAGAAGAGATTGTTTTTATTTTAGTCTTTTTTGATAGACTTTGAATTAATAATGGGTCTTTAAAGTATTTAATATATAAAATTTTGCAGATCACTTATGTTCTTTTTTAAGGAACAAAGTTTATAACTTTTTACTTTATTAGGGATAAAAGTCAGAAAATGCTATAAATTAATAATTTGAATAATGAAAAATAATTGTGGATAGTTTTTTTATAGTTATTAATTTAAAAATTTTAATGTTTTCTAGTTAAGAACATTTGAATTTTGGTTCTGTTTTTCTCTTTAGGGACCCATCTTTATCTTGAATTGTTTTTTTTCTTCAATTGTTTTTCCTTTTTCCTTTTTAACTTAACAATTTATTGATTTTCAGATAATCAACAATGACAAACTATTGATAATAATTTTGATAAATAAAGATTATTATTAATTTATTAAAGGAGTATAATATTGTTTCCAAAATCTGACTTAAAGTACTTATGTATAAAGATGAGTTAATTACTTTGTGAAAGTCTATAAATTATTATAGATTTATTTTAATTTTTCAATGAAAACTTACCATCATGATATTATTGTGGATTAAAAAAATTTTTTTAAGTTTTTTAAATTATTTAAAAATAATAAAGTTCTTTAAATATTTCTAAATTAAAAAATATTTTAATTAAATAAAATTTTTTGAAAAAAAATTATCAATTTAAATAAAAATTCTTTAAAATGTTTAAATTGTTATCTTTTTATTTTTTAATATAATAATATAATAATATATTATTTTTTAAAATAATATATATATTTTTTTTTTGATAACTGGCTCATCCTTGTTTTATTTGCGAGAAAGATTTATTGTGTACATGTTATTATGCATTTACAATTTTTATGTCTTTCTAAAATACAAATTCAACTATCTA
>CAJVPT010001089.1:0-23507 GCA_910592055.1 Acaulospora colombiana
TTACTTTACTTTCCTAATCTGGCCTTACCTATTGCCATAATAAGTTTTTTATTTTGTCATTGTTAAGTAACTGGTCATAGAATAAAATTCCTTTGTATCTAAAGAAATTCCTGTATTTGTTCTACCATTTCTCAGATATTATTTCTTTGATTGCTTTGCCTTCATTCCTAACTGATTTTCCAAACCATGTATGTTCTATTAGAGTGAATATGATTCCTTACAACTTTAGTATGTTAGGATCTCATTTATCAGGATTCTCCTTTTCTTGATCCAGAAGGGCAGTCTATTTGTTAGGATCGATATGTTAGACCAGTATTTATTTTGAAGGTGTGTAATCTAAACTGTATTGTTAAGCCACTTAAGTTGTAACTGTTTAATCTATTGTAGAGGTTCTTTTTATATATAAGAATTTGTCTATTCTATAAGTTAAATAGTTTGTAATCAAAGTTTACATGAATAATACAGTTTGGGATTGTTGTCGATAATCTGGTCTTGTGTTTGAAGACTTTGTTAATTTTGTACTTATCTTATTGCACTCTTTTTCTGATAGGACCAGATTATTTAACAGGTATTTTAATACTAGAAAAAAGGTGTGATTGATGATATATTGGATCTGTTTATTAGTTATTTTTTTTCATAATAACATTCAGATAGTGATATTAACTTTTCTTCCAATAATATCCTCTTAGTATGCTTTTTTTCTATTTTCCGATATCCACACTCCTAGAATTCTGATTGCTTCACTGTATCATAATGTGATGATCTGTGTTCTGTTTAACTGTATGCTTATTTCTCTTTTCTCTTTATTTACATTGACACAAATTAGTGATGATTTTTCACTATTAACTTTTATATCATTTATTTTCATGAACTCTCTGTCTTGTTCAAAATAGCCTGCATGTTGGCTTGACTGTTTACAAACTATGTTGTGTTATCTATGTAAGTTGTTGCAGTAACACTGGTTTTCTTTATTGTTTCACTTACTATTTTGTCTTGGTTTGGTGATATTAGATTTAATAGAACCTTTGTTTTCATTTTATATCCTATGTGTTTGTCTTCAATCTCTTATAATAAAAGGTTATAAAAAATTCTTTATAGAACGAAGAGATAATGTCCTCTTAATCAATTTTATTGTGAATAGTGTATTCTTCTATCAACCCATGTGCCATAATTATACTGTTTTTTTGTTCATTAATAAGTTATTCAAGATGTTTATTATCCTTGCTGATATACATATTTTTTTTTAGGCCCGAGTCAGCATGTCTTTTTTAATAGAGTTGTATGCTTTGTTAATGTTTTGATTGAAAATCCAGGCTTCTTTCTTAAATTCTCTGGTTTTCTCCATTATGTTATTAAGAATATGGATAGGTTCTTATGTGCTTCCTCTGGGTAAGTCTGCACAGTTGTTGTTACAAAGTATCTTGTGTTTAATACATGTTTTAGCTATCCTTTTTGTTAGGATGTTCATAAAGCTCTTTCTGGTTGTTTCCAGTAGTATAATTGGATATATTATATTAATATTTCCCATCCAATCTTTATATTTGGATATGAAACATATGTTATTTTTTTCCCAGTCATTAGGAACTATTTCTGTCTTTAACACTTTATTAAACAATATCTCTAGTAATTGTAATTCAGCCTTTTATAGATTCTTAAGCATAATGTAGAGGATTTCTGATAGTTCAGAAGTGCTAGTTCTCTTTGTTTTGTGTATTGTATTTTCTATCTTGAGTATATTAATTAGTTGCAATATATTATTAAACTAGTTACCCTTGATATTTTTCTTGGACTCATACTATTGTTTTCAATATGAAAAGTTTTTGATATCTATTGTTTATCTCAGTTTTGTCTATTCTTTGAAGTGTTTTCTAATCTTGTATTTTATGATCTCTAGGTCTTTTATTATTGTGATCTTATCCTTTTCTTTCTATTTCATCAATTTCTGGGTGTTGATTGTTTTTGATTGACAATCCAGGATGCTATTGATCATTTTTTGAGAGTTTTTTTTCAAATATCTATACTTTTTCATAATACATTTATAAATTTTTCTCTCTTTCTTTTGTTAGATCTTGATCTTGATTATTGCTTGCTCTGCTTTCTATATTTCCTTGGTCTCGGTCTGTCACTTATATAGCTTTTCTCTATTCTGTATTGACTCCTTTCAAAAAAGGAGGTATAGTTAGTATAATGATTGGTACATTAATTGTCTTGACCTTCTTCTCTATTATTCTGCTCATTGTTTATATTCTAGTTTCAAGGTTCATTAGCCAAGCTTGACCTTTCTTATATATGTTATTAAGCTTGAGTTTTTTCTATATGAGATCTTTGTATTTGGGTTTATGGATCATTATGATATTTCTGTTATATCTTCTTTTTTTAAGTGTTGCTTTATTTAGGTCATTATTAATTTCTTAAAGTGTTGCCAGATTTCCTCTATTGATTTTGGATCTATATTTAGGAATCTTCTTGTGTTATTGTGTATCTTTTCTTTAAATTTGTTTTATTGCTTTGGGCTAGAGTTTGTATAGTTGATCTTGTTTTGCCTGTTATTTTTTCTATTTACTAGTTTGATCCATGAAGTGTATGGCATGCTAAGCTGGATTATTACAAGCTTATAGTCATCTATAATTACTGTTTCTAGCAAAAAATGTTTTGCACTGATAATATAGAAAAGTAAAAAGTTCATCATCTAGATATAGCCTAGCCTACTCCCATAGTTTGATTTAGATCGGTAATATTTATAACTTTTTTAAATAGATGAACTTGTCTGAACATGTCTATGAAATCAAATACCTCTAGTGTATCGATGATATGTTCAGTTTATTTCTATTGTTTTCTCAGTTAATCAGTCTAGATATATGTCTATTATTTTATTTAGGTCATCTATTATTATAATTATTATATTCTTGCTTTTGGCTTCATAAATCTGATCTTAATCCACTATTGCAATTTTGGCTTTCTGATTTCTTTGTTTTATTCACTAAGTTGTATAATGTAATAATAATTCTGTATTTAATTTTTCCAATACAGGTCATGTCGATCAACAAGCACAGTTAATATATTCTTCTATATTGTAAATATGTATTGCCTATCTTTTTTCTATCAATATGCTTACTCCTATTCCATGTGTTTATTGGATTAGTTTGGTTGATCAAATTTGATACCATCATTCTTCATCATGCCACATTTAATTCTTTGATAGCCAGGACTATGTGAGTTCCAAAATATTCTTTTGATTTTCATTACAATATTCTAATAGTCTAGTTTAACTACTTCTATATTAATTCATTTAATATTAATTGTTCCTATTTTCTAGATTTCTTGTCTTGTATTTGTTTCTGCTTTTTTGTACTTTGCCTCTTTAAGATATTTCCTCCTTCATGTTCACTAATTATAGTTGTTTTGGAAGGCTTAAGAGAATGGTTCAGATGCTTTTATCAAATTGATTGATGAGTCGAGACATTCTATTATTTCTTTCATAATGAATTCGATTATGGATTTCATCTGATTAATTCTCCATTTATTGCTTCTTGTTGTTGTCTTATGTCGATTCTCTTTGGTGATAGAGTCCTAAAATCTGCACTTGTAAACATTAATTTGATCTTTCTAGATATATCTATGATGGCTGGCCCTTTCACTTTGATATGGGTACCTATCTCAATTGCTATTACTCTTTTATTTAGCATGTGAACCTGGTATTTGATGACATTTATATCTGCTTGTAGTTGTTTGAGGACTTCCAACACTTTCTTTATTTGCACTGGTATAAGAAAGAGTTCTTTAGTGACACTAATATATATGCATACTAAACTATTTGTATTTATGATAGTGGGTTATTTACAAATCCTAAAGAGGGGAAGTCCTTGTTGCTGATATATTGCTAATCTGAATTGTCCAAGTTTATTTATTCTATCTTTTTGTGTTGAGATTTTTTTAGTTGTGATGCATAAGCTGGTGTCATACTCTTATACCCTACAATTAGAGTAGAGTCTTATTGTTCTTGATATCATGACCAGTTTCATATTTTAATCTGAAAGGTAATGCTCTTGCTTTGTTCAATCATGTGTGTCCTTAAAGTATTGAGTCAGAATTATTTGTTCTAATTGAGGTGGTTCAAAGGAAAGTAACATGCCTAGGCATTTGTCTGGTTTATTACTCCTTGAATTTCTTTGACAGAGGTTCCTTATAAAAAGTTAGCTAATATGACACTATATTGATTTGTTTTTTTTTTATAATACTAGTTTTGACTATTGGGAATATATGTATACAATAGTTATTCTTGTATAAGGTCTATTTTGAGCTTTTTTTTCAAATGCTTCTGTTGAGATGAATTGTATAGTTTTGGATTAAACAGTTTCTGCTGGTTGCAGTACAATGTGTTCAATTGTTGATTCACCATTGAATAAACTGATGATGCCTTTTTTGTATAACTATTAGGGATGTCCTAGATCCTGATAAAATGGGTCTTTCTTTTTGTAGTATCAATCAGGGGACTAGTCTTAGTTTGACAATTTCATTATTATTGATTCTGATCTAATATGTAGCTAAAGTCTCGTAATAATTACTAAAAATAATTGCAATTTTTGATGCTCTTGTGAACTCCTCTATATATACATGTTTTAGGAATTCCAAGTGTCCCCAAATGTTTCTGACATGTTAAAATTTTTCTTAAAGTGAATTTCTATATATTTCTTCTGAATTAAATAGAACTTTGCCTAGTTGGAGTATGTCTTATCTTGCATTGTTTGTACTTTCTTATTTGTTGTGTGCCCGTCTACCTTTTTTATTGTATATATAGTTGTTTATAGTAATGCTATTTAGGTCATTATTATTGAATTCTTTTTCACTTTTATGCTTAGATATTATAGAAGCGATCATAGTTAGAGAGGTTGGTCTAGAAGTTTCTATTGCTTCTTCATCTTTAGTGACTTCTTTTATGATATCCAGCTTCTGTTCTGCTGGTTTGCTTGCTGCTATGTCTTCAAGTTCCATTGTTACTTGCTATTATGGATAGTCTTGACATTATTCCACTCTGTTAGAGTCATTGAGTTGTTCTGGATAGGTTCTTGGTTTCTTAATAGTAACAAAGAATTGAATTTATTTATAAGGTTTGTTTTTAAGAGTGGGTTTAAATTCTTGTACTGCCTGTAATAATTTTTTTTCTATTGTAGTTAACTGTACTGTTCTTTTTTCTTAGTCTTGATGCTATATTCATTATTGTAACTTCTTGCAAGCATGGGTTTTTCTCTTACAAACTTTGAGTTGTTACTATAAAAGAAAATTTTCAAAAATTTGGATATGAATAAAAAAGAGTTTTGTGGTTTTCCACATTCTGTACTTTCATTTGATCCATATTTCATTATATATTAAGAACTTTTATTGGGTTTGTTTTAAAAGAAACACTCTATTTGTCAATTAGAGTATCCTTGTCTTTTTTTTATATAAATAATTATTGTTATCTACTACATCTACTATATTGATATGGTAATATTATTAATAGCTCTATATATATACTGTATATATATTTTAAATGCTAACTCAACCTTGCTTTATTTGTAATTTTATAGTATCAATATATAGGTACTATTCTAGGATGTACTACCTGTTTACTATCAAATAGAACTCAATAGAATTTCTTTATGCAGAGGTACTCACCTTGCGGCTTGTTGCCACTTCCAGTATAGGGAGCTAACCTGCCAAGACTGGGCTAGTGCTGAAAGAAATTTCAAATATGTAAAAGTATCTATGAGATTTGTGATCCATTGAGTTATAAACTCATTGACCAAGTATACAAATTAATCTTTTATGTGTTTTTCCCTGGTTGTAAAGAAGGGGTCTTCTTTTCTTGTCTCATATTTTGCTGCCCTTTCTTTTTGTTTGATAATCCCTTCTCTATCTTTCCATTCTTGAAAGGTTTTGCATTTTTTTGCCAATTTGATAAAGGTACTTGATTATTTCAAGATAGATTTCTGTTATGCAGTTATTTCTTTCAATTCTATCCGGGATAGCTGTTTTGAGACTATACGTGAGTCCTTTAAAGATAGCTCCTCTAATGTTTGCTATTAAGTATTCCTTATAGTTCAGGTTATTTTTGTTCGAGAAGTATATATTAAACACTTGCAGTTCTCTTTTCCCTGTGTGATTCTCTATACAAGTTGTAGTTATATCTTTCAGAGCCATTTCTGTTTCTATTCTGAGTTGCTGACAGAAAAAAGGGTGGGTATAGGTTTCTGGTTCTTCATATTTGTTGCATTTATTGTATTTGTAAATGGATGGAAGTCTTGCATATAGCTTGCTCTTAGTTGGTAGTTCATCATTCCAAAGGCTAAGACAGAATTTAATTAGTTTTTGATCTTTATTGTTTATATGATGGTTACTCATCTTTGTGGGTTGAAGATATGTTACTATTGTTTGCCAGTTGATTTCTTTGATTATTCATTCACTGAAGTTGCATCTAATTCTGTTAAGGAGATGCCATTTTGCCAGGTTGATAGTGTTTATAAGTTTTTGTGTGATTACTTTTATGGGGAATTCAGTGAACTGGTTGTTTCATTGTGGAACTATTCCTATTTCTGAATCTTGGATCCTCTTGATTTTGATTTCATTCACTTTTGGCTTCATGCCTTTCCATACATCTATCTGTGTCAGTTGGTCTGCTATCTCATTATATTTAATTCCGGAGTGGCCTTTCACCTTGTATAATGTAAGTTTAATTTTTCTTTGTTTGCATGTGGTTTGAATTTGGAGAAGGAGGTTCGAGTTTTTTTGTTTCTTTATAATCTTATTTTTGTCTTCTTTCATAGTCTTTTCTATGCCATTTATGGCTACTTGGCTGTCTATGTATACATTTGCTATGCTGTATTCTGGTAGTATACTTAAGGCTATTACAATTGCTGCTATCTCTGCTCTAGTGAATGATGTGTGTCATTTGATCTGTCCTTGGAATGCATGTTCCTCTAAGTTTGGAGTGATTATGACCTAGCCCAGGACCATTTAGTATTTGTCCTTCAAGTTTGTAAGGGATTCATTTATATAGATATCAAAGATAACAAAATTCTTTATCTTTTCCCTGATGTTCTCTAGTCTTTCTATAGTTTTCTGTGAGCCAGTGAGGATTTTGTTTTTTTGTCTACTTTTTGATTGTACTTCTGTTGATATGTTGACTATAATATTGGTATCTTGTGTATGTAGCTCCAGTGTCAGGATGTATTCAGTGAAGGTTATAGTAAGAGAATTTGGTGATGTTCTATTTCTCCATTTGCTCTTCTTCCTGTCTATATTGTTTTCTCTTGTGGATGTTAGGCTCTTTTGGATAGGTATAGTAATTGAATGTTGTCGAGTTGCTGTGAAGCTACATTTGCCGCTGTTGATATCAAAGGTATTTAATGCTCAATCTTTGCATGTTTCTAGGTCTTTTATTATTGTGATCTTATCCTTTTCTTTCTATTTCATCAATTTCTGGGTGTTGATTGTTTTTGATTGACAATCCAGGATGCTATTGATCATTTTTTGAGAGTTTTTTTTCAAATATCTATACTTTTTCATAATACATTTATAAATTTTTCTCTCTTTCTTTTGTTAGATCTTGATCTTGATTATTGCTTGCTCTGCTTTCTATATTTCCTTGGTCTCGGTCTGTCACTTATATAGCTTTTCTCTATTCTGTATTGACTCCTTTCAAAAAAGGAGGTATAGTTAGTATAATGATTGGTACATTAATTGTCTTGACCTTCTTCTCTATTATTCTGCTCATTGTTTATATTCTAGTTTCAAGGTTCATTAGCCAAGCTTGACCTTTCTTATATATGTTATTAAGCTTGAGTTTTTTCTATATGAGATCTTTGTATTTGGGTTTATGGATCATTATGATATTTCTGTTATATCTTCTTTTTTTAAGTGTTGCTTTATTTAGGTCATTATTAATTTCTTAAAGTGTTGCCAGATTTCCTCTATTGATTTTGGATCTATATTTAGGAATCTTCTTGTGTTATTGTGTATCTTTTCTTTAAATTTGTTTTATTGCTTTGGGCTAGAGTTTGTATAGTTGATCTTGTTTTGCCTGTTATTTTTTCTATTTACTAGTTTGATCCATGAAGTGTATGGCATGCTAAGCTGGATTATTACAAGCTTATAGTCATCTATAATTACTGTTTCTAGCAAAAAATGTTTTGCACTGATAATATAGAAAAGTAAAAAGTTCATCATCTAGATATAGCCTAGCCTACTCCCATAGTTTGATTTAGATCGGTAATATTTATAACTTTTTTAAATAGATGAACTTGTCTGAACATGTCTATGAAATCAAATACCTCTAGTGTATCGATGATATGTTCAGTTTATTTCTATTGTTTTCTCAGTTAATCAGTCTAGATATATGTCTATTATTTTATTTAGGTCATCTATTATTATAATTATTATATTCTTGCTTTTGGCTTCATAAATCTGATCTTAATCCACTATTGCAATTTTGGCTTTCTGATTTCTTTGTTTTATTCACTAAGTTGTATAATGTAATAATAATTCTGTATTTAATTTTTCCAATACAGGTCATGTCGATCAACAAGCACAGTTAATATATTCTTCTATATTGTAAATATGTATTGCCTATCTTTTTTCTATCAATATGCTTACTCCTATTCCATGTGTTTATTGGATTAGTTTGGTTGATCAAATTTGATACCATCATTCTTCATCATGCCACATTTAATTCTTTGATAGCCAGGACTATGTGAGTTCCAAAATATTCTTTTGATTTTCATTACAATATTCTAATAGTCTAGTTTAACTACTTCTATATTAATTCATTTAATATTAATTGTTCCTATTTTCTAGATTTCTTGTCTTGTATTTGTTTCTGCTTTTTTGTACTTTGCCTCTTTAAGATATTTCCTCCTTCATGTTCACTAATTATAGTTGTTTTGGAAGGCTTAAGAGAATGGTTCAGATGCTTTTATCAAATTGATTGATGAGTCGAGACATTCTATTATTTCTTTCATAATGAATTCGATTATGGATTTCATCTGATTAATTCTCCATTTATTGCTTCTTGTTGTTGTCTTATGTCGATTCTCTTTGGTGATAGAGTCCTAAAATCTGCACTTGTAAACATTAATTTGATCTTTCTAGATATATCTATGATGGCTGGCCCTTTCACTTTGATATGGGTACCTATCTCAATTGCTATTACTCTTTTATTTAGCATGTGAACCTGGTATTTGATGACATTTATATCTGCTTGTAGTTGTTTGAGGACTTCCAACACTTTCTTTATTTGCACTGGTATAAGAAAGAGTTCTTTAGTGACACTAATATATATGCATACTAAACTATTTGTATTTATGATAGTGGGTTATTTACAAATCCTAAAGAGGGGAAGTCCTTGTTGCTGATATATTGCTAATCTGAATTGTCCAAGTTTATTTATTCTATCTTTTTGTGTTGAGATTTTTTTAGTTGTGATGCATAAGCTGGTGTCATACTCTTATACCCTACAATTAGAGTAGAGTCTTATTGTTCTTGATATCATGACCAGTTTCATATTTTAATCTGAAAGGTAATGCTCTTGCTTTGTTCAATCATGTGTGTCCTTAAAGTATTGAGTCAGAATTATTTGTTCTAATTGAGGTGGTTCAAAGGAAAGTAACATGCCTAGGCATTTGTCTGGTTTATTACTCCTTGAATTTCTTTGACAGAGGTTCCTTATAAAAAGTTAGCTAATATGACACTATATTGATTTGTTTTTTTTTTATAATACTAGTTTTGACTATTGGGAATATATGTATACAATAGTTATTCTTGTATAAGGTCTATTTTGAGCTTTTTTTTCAAATGCTTCTGTTGAGATGAATTGTATAGTTTTGGATTAAACAGTTTCTGCTGGTTGCAGTACAATGTGTTCAATTGTTGATTCACCATTGAATAAACTGATGATGCCTTTTTTGTATAACTATTAGGGATGTCCTAGATCCTGATAAAATGGGTCTTTCTTTTTGTAGTATCAATCAGGGGACTAGTCTTAGTTTGACAATTTCATTATTATTGATTCTGATCTAATATGTAGCTAAAGTCTCGTAATAATTACTAAAAATAATTGCAATTTTTGATGCTCTTGTGAACTCCTCTATATATACATGTTTTAGGAATTCCAAGTGTCCCCAAATGTTTCTGACATGTTAAAATTTTTCTTAAAGTGAATTTCTATATATTTCTTCTGAATTAAATAGAACTTTGCCTAGTTGGAGTATGTCTTATCTTGCATTGTTTGTACTTTCTTATTTGTTGTGTGCCCGTCTACCTTTTTTATTGTATATATAGTTGTTTATAGTAATGCTATTTAGGTCATTATTATTGAATTCTTTTTCACTTTTATGCTTAGATATTATAGAAGCGATCATAGTTAGAGAGGTTGGTCTAGAAGTTTCTATTGCTTCTTCATCTTTAGTGACTTCTTTTATGATATCCAGCTTCTGTTCTGCTGGTTTGCTTGCTGCTATGTCTTCAAGTTCCATTGTTACTTGCTATTATGGATAGTCTTGACATTATTCCACTCTGTTAGAGTCATTGAGTTGTTCTGGATAGGTTCTTGGTTTCTTAATAGTAACAAAGAATTGAATTTATTTATAAGGTTTGTTTTTAAGAGTGGGTTTAAATTCTTGTACTGCCTGTAATAATTTTTTTTCTATTGTAGTTAACTGTACTGTTCTTTTTTCTTAGTCTTGATGCTATATTCATTATTGTAACTTCTTGCAAGCATGGGTTTTTCTCTTACAAACTTTGAGTTGTTACTATAAAAGAAAATTTTCAAAAATTTGGATATGAATAAAAAAGAGTTTTGTGGTTTTCCACATTCTGTACTTTCATTTGATCCATATTTCATTATATATTAAGAACTTTTATTGGGTTTGTTTTAAAAGAAACACTCTATTTGTCAATTAGAGTATCCTTGTCTTTTTTTTATATAAATAATTATTGTTATCTACTACATCTACTATATTGATATGGTAATATTATTAATAGCTCTATATATATACTGTATATATATTTTAAATGCTAACTCAACCTTGCTTTATTTGTAATTTTATAGTATCAATATATAGGTACTATTCTAGGATGTACTACCTGTTTACTATCAAATAGAACTCAATAGAATTTCTTTATGCAGAGGTACTCACCTTGCGGCTTGTTGCCACTTCCAGTATAGGGAGCTAACCTGCCAAGACTGGGCTAGTGCTGAAAGAAATTTCAAATATGTAAAAGTATCTATGAGATTTGTGATCCATTGAGTTATAAACTCATTGACCAAGTATACAAATTAATCTTTTATGTGTTTTTCCCTGGTTGTAAAGAAGGGGTCTTCTTTTCTTGTCTCATATTTTGCTGCCCTTTCTTTTTGTTTGATAATCCCTTCTCTATCTTTCCATTCTTGAAAGGTTTTGCATTTTTTTGCCAATTTGATAAAGGTACTTGATTATTTCAAGATAGATTTCTGTTATGCAGTTATTTCTTTCAATTCTATCCGGGATAGCTGTTTTGAGACTATACGTGAGTCCTTTAAAGATAGCTCCTCTAATGTTTGCTATTAAGTATTCCTTATAGTTCAGGTTATTTTTGTTCGAGAAGTATATATTAAACACTTGCAGTTCTCTTTTCCCTGTGTGATTCTCTATACAAGTTGTAGTTATATCTTTCAGAGCCATTTCTGTTTCTATTCTGAGTTGCTGACAGAAAAAAGGGTGGGTATAGGTTTCTGGTTCTTCATATTTGTTGCATTTATTGTATTTGTAAATGGATGGAAGTCTTGCATATAGCTTGCTCTTAGTTGGTAGTTCATCATTCCAAAGGCTAAGACAGAATTTAATTAGTTTTTGATCTTTATTGTTTATATGATGGTTACTCATCTTTGTGGGTTGAAGATATGTTACTATTGTTTGCCAGTTGATTTCTTTGATTATTCATTCACTGAAGTTGCATCTAATTCTGTTAAGGAGATGCCATTTTGCCAGGTTGATAGTGTTTATAAGTTTTTGTGTGATTACTTTTATGGGGAATTCAGTGAACTGGTTGTTTCATTGTGGAACTATTCCTATTTCTGAATCTTGGATCCTCTTGATTTTGATTTCATTCACTTTTGGCTTCATGCCTTTCCATACATCTATCTGTGTCAGTTGGTCTGCTATCTCATTATATTTAATTCCGGAGTGGCCTTTCACCTTGTATAATGTAAGTTTAATTTTTCTTTGTTTGCATGTGGTTTGAATTTGGAGAAGGAGGTTCGAGTTTTTTTGTTTCTTTATAATCTTATTTTTGTCTTCTTTCATAGTCTTTTCTATGCCATTTATGGCTACTTGGCTGTCTATGTATACATTTGCTATGCTGTATTCTGGTAGTATACTTAAGGCTATTACAATTGCTGCTATCTCTGCTCTAGTGAATGATGTGTGTCATTTGATCTGTCCTTGGAATGCATGTTCCTCTAAGTTTGGAGTGATTATGACCTAGCCCAGGACCATTTAGTATTTGTCCTTCAAGTTTGTAAGGGATTCATTTATATAGATATCAAAGATAACAAAATTCTTTATCTTTTCCCTGATGTTCTCTAGTCTTTCTATAGTTTTCTGTGAGCCAGTGAGGATTTTGTTTTTTTGTCTACTTTTTGATTGTACTTCTGTTGATATGTTGACTATAATATTGGTATCTTGTGTATGTAGCTCCAGTGTCAGGATGTATTCAGTGAAGGTTATAGTAAGAGAATTTGGTGATGTTCTATTTCTCCATTTGCTCTTCTTCCTGTCTATATTGTTTTCTCTTGTGGATGTTAGGCTCTTTTGGATAGGTATAGTAATTGAATGTTGTCGAGTTGCTGTGAAGCTACATTTGCCGCTGTTGATATCAAAGGTATTTAATGCTCAATCTTTGCATGTTTCTAGTGGAGAGCTGCCTGGATCTTGAGTATAGTGTCTGTACCTCGTTGTGTTTTGATCTATTTTCTTCTGTTTTTTCCCAATTATAGGTTCTTCCTCTTTTTGTGTGTAGATCCAGTGGAGTTTTGTTGTGTTATTATGAGTTGTGGAGAATTCTTGTTTGAAGGTATTGGCTGTTACTTGACGTGTTGTAATTTCTTTTGCCTCTAGCATTCTTTTGATCTTACTACTCAGGGTTAGGAACCATTTAGGGATGGGGCCTAGAAATGTTTTTCTTATTATTCTTATGATTTGACACCATTTAATGCCTTTTATTGTCTGCATTTAGTAATTGCCCAATGAAGAATATGTTATGTTTTTGTAGATGGTGTCAATGTTTTGAGTAGAATTGTTTGCTCATAATCTCTTCTATGGGAGTGTCTATCTCTGGAATTAGTATGATGCTGTTGTTTGCATTGCTTGTATTTTATATGAACCCATATCTTCTCATTAGCCAGATAATATCATGCATTAGATTTTTTCCTATGTGTTTTCAGGGTTGTTTCATTTTGTTGAGAACCAGTTTAGTGGACCAGAATTTGTTTTGAGAGTTTGTAATCTGCTCCTTGCTATCTCACCAGCTATGTTGTTTTTATTGATTCAAGTTGTCCAGTTGATAATGTGTAGAAGAATTTATCTTTCCAAAGGTGTATCAAGTTGTATTCATGTTTATTGAAAAGTATATTGTTTGGGGTTGTTCTAGCAAGACCTAGCTTGTTTTTGAAGACTGCTGTAATGCTGCTCATGAATAGGTTGCAAGTTATTCTAAAAGTATCATATCATTAAACAGATATTCTGTGCTAGGGATCAGGACATGGTTGATTATATACTGTATCTGCTTGTCCGTTAGGTGTTTTATTCTGATTAGTTCCTTAGTTTTCCTGAACTTTTGTTGAATTAGTGTTTTCTGGTAATCTTTTATCCCTGAGTTATTATACCAGACTCCCAGAATTCTTATTGATACCCTTTGTAGACAACCATTGATAATTTGGTTCCCTATTTTTATTCCTTGTATGAAGTCATCATCTTTTTTATTGATGATTAGTAGCTGAGATTTCTGTGGATTGATTTTTATATCATTTATTTTGTAGAACTCCTCTGCTTTCCTGATGATTTGTTGTAGCTCTTCACTGTTGTCTGTGATCCATGTAGTGTTATCCATATAAGCATTGCCAGCGATGTTTACTTTTCTATTTGTCTATCCTAGCTTGAAGTCTCTACAGAATTTGGTTGATATTGTATAGCCTGTAAAGTTTTTCTCGATTGCTGTGATTAGTGAATCATAGAAGATTCTCCATAATAAGGGGGAAATTGTGTCTCCTTGATCAATGCTATTATTAATCTTATATTTCTCTGTTGGACTATGACATGTAAGGACTATGTTTTGTCTCTGGTTAAAGCTATTACGTAGAATATTAATTATCTGTGTTGGGATCTTTATCCATTTTGAAGCCTTGGTCAACATTCCAGATTCACTGAGTTATATTCTTTGGACATGTCTTGGCTAAGGATCCATGCTTGTTTTTTAGTTTTTTTAGTATACTCTATAATATTGCTTATTATATGGATTTATTCCTGTATACTGCATCCTGGTAGTGCAGTCCAGTTTAATTCTGATGAATCTTGTGCTTCGTTAAGCATGTAGTGATTCTATCAGTTAGAATCTTGATAAAGATTTTTCTTCCTGCATCCAATAAGGTGATTGGTCTTATTATGTCAAGATTATTCTGTCAATTCTTTGGTTTGGGTATAGGATATATTGCCCCTTTACTCCATTTCTTAGGTGTGGAGCCTTCTTTGATGATTCAGTTGAAAATGTTCTTGATTTGTTCTAGAACTAGTTTTCCCAATTTCTTGTATGCTAGGTAGTGAATTTGATTTCTTTCTGGAAATGACTTTGCACTTTTGTCTTTAATTGTTTTCATGAGCTCCTCTTTAGATATTTCTGTTAAGGCAGTGTTAACCATCTATGGTCAACGTTGTTCTTGGGTCTATATTCCTCTTTCCATAGAGAGTGGTTATCTATTGCTGTGATATTTCTTGCTAGAGTCTAGTATTTGAAGTGTTGTCTAACTATAGTTTTGATTTCTTTAGGTTCAGTCCGAATGTTAATTGTTTTTCCTTCTTCTAGAATTATTTTGTCTAATATGATAGATCTTTTAGGTCTATCTATAATACTATCAATTATTGCTTTTTTGTTTGACACTAAAAAGGTCTGTCTGGTTGCTATTCTTTGTTTGATAGCCTGGTTTTTCCTTCTTTGAGTTATTGCACGAATTATGACTTTATGAGCTTTTATTGTTTTTTGTATGAGTGTGAGCCAGTGTAATAGGTAATCAGTTGGATGTGTTTTTTTGATTTCTTCCATTTGTTGTTTAAGTCAGTTAAGCTTTCTTGCAAGTGTTTTGTTATATTTGGAAGTGTACTTCCTATGTTCAGAGCTACCTTTATTTGATTTCTAAGTAGGTGTAGTTAGACTAGTAACTTCTCTATTGGTTTGTCTTTTTTATCTATTCTTCTTCTCTGGTGTTGTTTATTTTTGGGTATATGTAGCTTTGCTACTTTTAAAAGATAATTTTGTAGTTTGTTCCACTGTTTGTCTATCGATGTTGGCTCAGCTTTTTTGTTTTTAAAGAGTGTTATATTTCTAGAGTGAACTTTTTCCATTGTTCATTATTTGTAAGGTACCAGTTGTATCTGATATTAGATTTATAATAGATTGGCTCTTTCTTAGTGCTTAGTTGATATGCTTCTATTTCTGTTGTAACTGGCCTATAATTGCTAAGAATGAGGGGATCTATGGATTCACTAATGAAAGCTTGTCTGCTTTGCCAAGTAGGTAGTATATTCATCCATATTTGATCTATCCTGCTACTACTGGTATTTCAGCTCCATGAGAACTCTCTTTTGGTAGGGTTGTGGAGTCTATATATGTCTTTCAAGTTGTTGTTCAGGAGAATCTCTATTTGAGGATCTGAGGGCTTGTTGGCTATACTCTTTTTACCGGTGCTATCTCTATCTTTGCAGGATTGGGAATGCCATTTAGGTTTCCCATGACTAAAAGATGCCACTCTTTCTGAATAGCCTTTTTGACCCATTGTTTCAATTGATTTAGGATGTCTTGTCAATTCTTGTCTTTCTTTTGAGATGGGAAATATACTCCTATTATTTTTAGTTTTTGTTTTTTTGGAAAAGGCCAGGTCTGTATAGATAAGTCTTCCCAGCCATGTATCATATTTAAAGATTTTCTTTGCTATTTCTTTATTGAGCATAATGTTTAAGCCCTGTCTTATTTTTTGTTCTTATCGTGTAACCATACTATATTGAAACTTGGGTGCTTCCAGTATTTGAATTGTGAGTTTGTTCCATTTGTCTCTGTTGTTACTACTATATCCCACTTCTTCATGTCGCACCAGGTGAACCAGTCATTTCTTTTTTGATCATTAATCAAGCCTTGGATATTGTACATTGTTACTTGTCAGATAGCGTCCTTTGGATTTTCTAAAGTTTCATTTAACTCATCATTTGTTGTGTGTTGTGTTTCATTTGTTTGAGAATTGATGGATATGTTGACATTGTCAATATTGTTAGTATCTATATTTTCTCTTGGTCAGGTAATACTGTTGATTGTGTGATTCATTGTGCTAGAACTCATTGATAAGTAGAAGTTGGTTGGGATGAATTCGAGTTCAGATGTTTGTCAAGGCATGGAACATTCTGTCTATGTTTTGGTTTAACATATTTATAGTGAAGTGGATACGTTGTTGTTTAACTTGAATATCTTGTAGATTGTCTGATGTCTCTTCAGAATTTTTTGCATACAATTTTGGTTCGCTTCTGTATCCTGGAGTTCTTCTACTTGTTCTATGTATTCTTCATTGTAGCTTTCTAAGTTGACGATGCATTTATCCAAGTCTGCTATGTCTTCTTTAATTTTCTTGATTTCTTCTTTGATTTCCTTTAGTAGCTCCAGGATTTTGTCCATTGCATTTATTAATTTTGGTTAGAAGGATTGATTTTCTCTGGTTTGTTGGTCTTGCCTAGCTGCTGCTACATAGGATCCTGGTTTGATGGTATTGTGCCTTTGTTTGGTTAGGTTCCTAATTGCTCTTATTCTTACTGGTTTGTATTTGGTATACAGTTTGCCAAAACGTTTGGCTTGTTCTAATCTGTATTGCTTCTATTGTGCATGACATTCCTTTAATGGACAGTTTGCTACTAGATGTTCTGCACTACTGCATAAAGTGCATAACTTGGTTTCAATGTATTTCTATTTCACTATAGTTTCTCCTAAGTGAAAATTTTGATTTGTGGTGACTTCTCTGGTTTCCTCATTTTCAAAGCTAATTACTGCAAATCTTCTTCTCTTATATGAAAGATATCTTGAAATGTAGCATGTTTTGGCCTTGGTTTGTTTACATATATGTCTGAGGTTGAAGGTTGTTGTATTTGGCTGGAGGTTGGTGAGCTTGGCTACTATAGCCCTCTTTCTTTTATTTGTTTGATATTCCATTAAGCATCGAAAACTCTGACTGAGTTGGCGTTAAGTGTTACACTTCATTTGTTGACAACTGTGTTTTTGTTTTCCTTATCTGCATAGGTTATTGTAGCAGTCTGTCACATTTGTTGAGTTTTTATAGTAATGTTGATGATCTCACCATATTTAGCAAAAGCTTTTCATACTTCAATGAATTTAATTTCTAGAAGTATGTCCCACACGACAACACTGTTTTCCTTTTTTGTGCTAAGAAGATAGTTGTTATATGTTTGAAATGCATATTACTTGTATCTGGCAAGATTACATTGCATGCCTCATCTGTAGCTTGTTTGTCTCCAAAAATGGCTATGGTGTGTTCGTTCTTATCTTTTCCTTTATTAAAGATTGACATGAGGCCCACGAGAGAGTCTAGGCTCTTAGTAAGAAAGGAAACTTTTTGACTTGTTGTTCTGCCAGGGATTACACTTGCTTTGATTCCTATCTTCGCTCTTTCCCTTCTGAATCTTGCTTTTCTATCAAATAGCAATCTGGATCTAGGCCTGTCGAAAGTATTAATTTTTACTTTGCCATTTTTTCCTTCAGTTTGCCATTCCTTTTCGAGATTTAAGTCTATTTGGGTAGTGTTTATTTCAGGTTCTTCCTCCATTTCCATTTCTATGTCAGTGTCTTTAGCTCGTACTCAGGTTCCATTTTCATCTGGTTGTATTTCTAGGTTTTTCTTTGGGTTTTCTATAGTGAATGTGTTTCCAATGTTGATTGATGTTATCAAGATTTCTTCTTTTACTTGCTCGCTCCAGGTGGAGTTATTGGTTGTTGCTCTCCTATGTTCAATATTGCTTAGATCTTTAGAGGTTGATTGTTGGCTATTATTGAAAGTGGTCGTGTATTTTTCTGGTCTTTTTTCTTCTCACAAAACTGTTTTTCTTTTGTTTTTGTTGGTTTCCTTTCTGGTATCCAGGTTTAATTCTTTGCATGTATTTCTTGTGTTACCTTTTGTCAAAACGTTTTCATTGTAGTTGGGTTGCCCCATACTATATTGTCTTCTAGGTTTTCTTAGAGAACTTATCTCTTTCGTTCACTTTCTTTCTTTTTCCAAAATTATCAAAAAAGAAAATTTTTAAGAAAAAGAATCTACAGGAAAGAGTTTTTTTTTTTTTTTTTGACTAATAGCTCTATATTGATAAAGGATTATTGTATCATTATTAGTTTTTTTTTGAAATGTGTAACAGACCTAATTTATTAATTTTGATACAGTACATATTACTTAAATTAATATTAAACTATCTAATAACTCTTTTTCTTTATGTTTTTTCTATACTAATCTATTAAAAAGCTAATTTATTTTAATAATCCCTTATAACTTGTTGCTTCCAATTGAGAACTAACATGCCTAGTTTCCATTAGTACTGATATAAAAAATATAAAAATATTATATAATCCTTTTAAAATATTGTTTATTGTGTTCTGTATATTAGTTTTCTATGACCTGTTTATTGTAGTTCTTTCTTTTATGATATTATTTATTGCTTTTTTTTTCTCTTTTCTTTTAACATATGTTTTATTGATTCTCTGTTCTTTTTCATTGTAGTATCCTTTTACATCTATTGAGTCAAATATTGAAGGTTAGGAATCTAGTATATTGCATAATGCTTTTTAGAGTATCAAATAGTTTGTCATATTCTACTATTTCTATAATTAAGTTGTTTAGGACCTTGTTAATTTTTTTCCTAAAGATATGCATATTTGAGTTTTTAGTGCTAAACTTGTCTTTGCTGTTTTTTATTTGAGAGGATTTTTCATTTTTCTTGTGATACAATTCACTGTATATATTTTATTTATTAAAGCAGGAGAACCTATATTGGAAAAGATTTAGTTCCACTGATTTCTAGCAACCACAAATCCACTATCACTGAAATGGAGACATGGCAACTAAACTCATACAAGGAGATCCAACATCACTAGCCAAATTATAAATACAATTGGTAACTAGCAAACAATGAACAATGGAAAAAATTCTCACCAGAAGTTGACAAAGCTCTAAGCAGCCAAAGCACAAAAGCTAGATCAATAAATAAACAATGGAATGTTATATGCAGCCACATCCTCAAAGCAGCTAAACTTTACATTCCAAAAAGAAAACAACACAGGAGAAAAAGAATACTAAGTGAAGAAAACATAATCAAAGACCCGCTACTACAGTTATAGCTCTTCAACAACAGATTGAAAGCCACTCATAAAACAAACAAGCCTCCCACCACACTATCAAAACATTTTCAGGAAAAGTTTTCAGATGTGCAACAACACCTGACCAAACTGAAAGTGGAGTATCCATTCATTTTTGTATAACACTGGCTTGACTATATCCAAAAAATTATTCAAGGACACAAAGTCATTACCCAAGCAATCATATATATAAAGCAAGTTCTCGTGATCAAACAAATAATCCTGAACAGACAAACATATTTAGCAACAAATAAAAAAGCAATGATTAATAGCATCATGGAAAAACCTAGGAGAACTATTGTCTTAGACAAGATCATCATAGAAAATGAGGAAGTTTCAATCATAATTAATCACACAAAAATCAAAAACAAGGTTAGATAACACTTTAAGGACTGGACCCCAGCCAGAAACATTCAACCTATCTCCAATCTTCCCTCCTGGGCTGCAGAATATAAACCAAAAAAGAATATTAATCCCAGGTGGTACAACCCAGTCCTTGCTAAAATATTTACAGAGGAAATAAAAAAGGCAATCCAAAGTAGAAGCACAAAATCAGCCCTTGAAAGAAATCAGATTCTATACATGGTCATAAAAAACTAGGGAAAAAGACAATAGAAGAAATCCGGCTACTCTTTAACAGAATTATTAAAGAAGGAGACACTTCAAAAGAATGGAGTAAAGGAGCTATCTATCTGATACTGAAACCAAAAGACTGGCAAAACAATCTAGATATCACAAGACCAATTACCCTTTTATATGCTGGAGGAAAGATTTTCACAAAAATCATCACAGACAGATAGCACACTGTATAGTTGACCATAAAATCTTGTCAGAATTAAACTGAGCAGCACTTTCTGGTTGCAGCACACAGGAACCAATCCATATTATAAACAATATTATCAAACACGTGAAAGACACAAATAAATAAACATGGATTTTAAACCAGGATATGTTTAAGGTATATAATTCAATCAACCCTGAATTCTAATCTTAGCACTCAAATGTATCAGGGTCCCTTCTCAAATTATCAACATTCTCTGTAACATATTCATGCAATAACAAAATATTGTCTTAATATGTTATGGACCCACAGCAGAATATGAAGTTAAGGATGGTATTGATCAAGGGGACATAATATCCCCTCTACTCTGGCATATTTTCTATGATACCCTCATAATCAAAATAGACAAAGACTTCACAGATCACACAATCTTGACAAAAATATGCAAAAACTTTCAAAAAGTCTGGTTAACATTGCAGTCAATGCATACATGGATGATACCACTTGGATCACAGACAACATGCAAGACATGAAAGAAATTATCAAAGTAGCAGATGAATTTTACCACATCAATGACATCAAAATCAATCCACAAAAATTGCAACTAATTATTATCAATGGCAAAGAAGATGACTTCAAGCAAGAAATAGTAATAGACAACCAAACTATTCAAGGCTGTCCCAAAAAAAATCCAATCAGAATCCTAGGAGTGTGGCACAATAGCTCAGGAAAGAAAGACTATCAAAGAATTCTGATTCAACAAAAATTCAGGAAGACTAAAACACTAATAGGAATTAAAAACCTTATAGATAAGCAAATATAATATATCATAAATCACATTCTAATCCCTAGTGCTGAATACCTATGCAATGACATGATGCTATTTGAAAAATAATAAAATATTGTAACCTCCTTATGAGCAACATTACATCAACTTTTAAACATAAACTAGGCCTAGCCAGAACAACCTTCAAGAACATTCTCTACAATAAATATAAATATAACATAATACATCAGTGGGATAAACAGCTTTTGCTTCACACTACAAACTGGACCAACAGAATTAATAGAGTCAACAGAGCAGGAGAAATAGAAAGAATAAGATTACAGATACTGTAAAATGAATTTTGATCAACCCAATCTATTTTAAACAAGATGGAGAGCCCTCTAAAAAAGTTAGGCAACAACATTATATATGACATTATATGACTATTGAGAAGACATGGTTTTACAACACATCTTCCACAAGAAACCAATAGCCTGATTCTTATAAAAGAAATAGACATCCTAATAGAAGACATGATGAGCAAAGCCTTTTTCATTGAACACTGGAAGAATCTAAAAAAGCACAATCTCTTATTTACAGGGAAACTCCTAAATGCAGATAAATCTAAAGTATTAGATTGGTGTCAAATCATTCGAATCACTAAAAAATCAGTACCGGGCTCAACTCCAAGGTAATTCACTACTATACAGAACAAACTTAAAACAATACTGGAAACCAAAGACCAAGCAAATACCAATACAACTAAAAATATCTTTATATAAGATACACCCTCTACCAATTTCCCCTCTTCCAGACCTTATTGGATATTCACAATAAAAGAAGGTAACCCAACTATTGAAAAAGACAACAAAAAATAGATAAAAATATTATCAAATATAGACACTACATATAGAACCTAGAAAGCTCATCACTAGAGGCTTGCGAAGGATGCACAATAAACAGCACGGAAAATCAAACTGGAGAATGCAGTTTTACAGCCGTTAAACAACAATCTATCACAATACTAGTTCACTAAAGCATGTCCTCAACAAGGCAAAGTAATCATATAAAAAGAGAAACAATCTGGCAAAATAGGTTTTCCTCCAACTCCCTCTCTATCACACTCTCAGAATACACACAAGCTTCATCAGCTTAACAAGAAGCAACCATTGAAATCCAACCACCAAATAGTATACAACTATATCTCAAACATTTAGAAAAATTGTTGAAAGGTCATACTGAAAGCCTGGCATCACTAGAATCAATCATAGGAAAATTAAGAAACCATGCTATTTTTGAAATTTATACAGATAGTTCAATGAACAATTTTGATGGAAAATATTATATGGGACTGAGTTGGGTTATCATTACCCCAAATCAAAAGGAACACACTTTTCAAGGATAAATAATGACACACCTATCATCCACCAGGATAGAAATTCTAGCAATACTCACGGCATTAAGTGTTCTACCTGAACACTCTTCAGTAGCTCTATACACTGATAGCCAAGCAGCAATTAATGATATTCTCAAGACTTAAAAAGAAAAGCCGGAAAAAATTATCAAAACACAGAAAAATTCAAAAATTATTCTCCAAATAGTGGGCTGGTATAAACAAAACCAGATAAAACTATCTTTACACAAGATAAAAAGCTACTCAGGAATCAAACAAAATGAACAAGCAGATTGCCTAACACAGATTGATAGATGGAAAAGAATGAAACTTGGAAAGAAAGTGATTGAGATACTGAAATCACAACACAGCCTCCAAGAGATAACAACACAATGGAACAATGTCCCTATAGAAATTCCCTTAAAACTAATTACAAAAAAGCTCACCTAGACAATCCACTTGGTAAAATAGAGACTTCTTAATCGAACAAGATACAACTACAGTGAAAGAATAGCAAAGAAAATAAATTGGCAAATAACTATTACACTATTACAACCAACTAAAATCAGTGATAACCACATAAACTGGAAAGACCAAAAGCTCTGAAAATTTTGTCTCAGTATATAGAATGATGAATTGCCAATTAAAAGCAAACTTTATATTAAAACCCTATCTATTTTCAAGAACAACAAATGCCCAAGATACAACGAACCAGAAACCAGCACACACCCTTTCATCTGCAGTCAACTCAGATTCACTACAGAAGATTTCCTAATCAATACCATAATAACTTGTATCAAAAGCCACACCACACAAGAAAAGGGAAGAAAATTTGAAAGCATATTTACAAGCAAAACAAATCTAAAATATAAATAATATCTAATAGC
>CAJVPT010001090.1:0-23502 GCA_910592055.1 Acaulospora colombiana
TAAAAGAGCTCTTCTATTGTAATACTTTATTTGTATAAACACTTCTTACATATGGCCCCAGAGGAACTTTGTTTTCTTTATCTTATGTAAAGATCTCTCAATAAAGTTTCAACTTAACCAGCGTTAAAAAAAAAAAAAAAAAAAAAAACAATCAATGATGAAAAATTTTTAAGTGCCATTAGATAATGGTCAAATTCTAAGAAAAGTAAATAGTGGTGAAGGATTTTCAAACTTTACTGCTGATCAGTGGAAAAATTTTTTCACAATATATGCAACTATCATTCTATAGAAATATCTTTCAGATGTGGATTGTAAAATTCTAACAAATTTTGTTAAGATCTGTCAAATCTTAGTATGTCAAATTTTAAGACAAATTTGTTAAATGAGGTTCACAAAAGATTAGTCATAATGATTAAACTAATAGAACGAAAATATGGGAAGAAAAAATTACTCTGAAGTTTCATCTTTCGTTATATTTATATGAATATGTATGTGATTATGGGTCATTGTATATATTTTGGTGCTTTTTATTTGAGAGGATGAATGGTATATTAGATAGATTTTTAAACAAATTTAACATTCGAAAGTAGAATTTTAACTATTTTTAATCTAGGTTCATTGCCTAATAGTCCTTAAAATATTGAACTCGAATTAATATGAAGATTGATGAATAATTATTAAATTATTAATTTAACTATGTCCTATACTAATAACCAGAAAATTGAAATTTTAAATAATCAATCAAATATCAGCTCAATTTCTAAACTAGATTAGTTTTCGGCTGATGAGTTATATCTATTTTTAAATAATACATATAATATTAATAAAACAATAACCAATGAATCTGAATACTTTCCAGATGAACTCTTGCACTTGAAAAAATCAAATTTAAAGGTATCTGCCAAAATATTAGATTTATTAGTCGAATACTATAAGGAATCTTATGAAACCATAGACTTTCAGAAACTATTTACAAAAGATAATGAAAATTCAATAATTATTCAGAATCGAGCAGATCAATATGGTAGATGCTAAATTGTGAGTGAAATATTTAATTTTGTTATATCCTTATGAAATATTAAGAGCTTATTTATATTAACTAGATTTGTGAATTATGATAGAAGTGTCGATTTATATCCAGGACAAGTTAATTTTTCTTTACACATTTGGTAAACTTTTCAAATAATGTTATTGAACATCATTTGACCTTTATTCAGTGGTACAAACCAGTTGATTCAGCAGAAAATAGATTTTATTTCAGATCTGAAAATAACATGAATGTTGAATTGTAAAGTACTGAATTTTATTTAGTTAGATGTGAATACATAATCCCTATTTATAATATTTTTGACCAATTTATTCTATTTAGATATAGAATCTCAAATCGGTAAGACTCTCGTAAATATTTAGTTGTAATTTTTTTTTAAACCCTCTGTCAGACTAGGTACGTATGCTTTATTAAACATGTGTATACTTTATATTAGAGAATGTATTGCTAAAGTTAAGACTCTATCTAACTCACTCATCTCTATTTTAAAGAATTATTAAAACTCTATGTGCAACTTCGGAAGTGATTTATTGCTCCATTAACAGTTCAGGTAAAGATCCTTCCAACTGTTAACTTTATTGCCTGCAGATCACTACTGCAGATCAAATATTTAGTTGTAATTTCTCTAAATCATAAATATAATATATAATTAAAAATTTAGCAAATGCACGAATTTTGACAAATGTCTAATGATTTTTTGAGAAAAAATTTAATGAAATATATAGTAAAAATAGTGCAAATATGGCAAATAATGGCAAATTATATAGTAGAAATTGATTGTCGATTTAAATTATATGTCTAATTATATAATAAAAATTGATTGATGATTTATTTATATCAATTTATATGTCAAATTATATGGTAGAAATAGATTGATGATTTATTTATGTCATTAATATGTCGAATTATTTGTTTTTTGATAAATATTATACAAGTAGAATTATACCGAATAAATATTTTTTGACTAGTGTGACAATAAGACATTTCAATTTAGTAATATAATAGTTGACTTAGCTTTGTTGAGACTATAATGACATAGACTATTGCATACTTTTTTTTTCATCCTTTTGTGTTAAAACAATATCAATATTAGTTTCAAAGGCATCAGTGAAAAGATAAAGACATTGAAAAAATCAGGATATCTCAAGATAGAAGATAAGATCAAGAATTACTTCAAGGTTTTAAAAACTTTCTGATAATTATCTATCTATTCAAAGAGAATATCCTTTTTAAAAAAATAAGCAATAGAAGAGAAGTTTTTGATAAACTTTCTGTAATAAGAAATAAGTTCAAGAAATCCTTTCAGTTACCTGATAGTGGTGGGTCTTGGGAATTCCTTAATTTTTATAATTTTGTCATCATCAGATTGAATTCACTTGCAATTAATTATATGATTAAGTGATTTTATTTGTAATAGAAAAAGGTTATATTTGTTAAAATTCAACATCAAGAAGACTTCTCTAAGAGCATCCAAGATAATAGAAACATGCTGGCAGTAGAGTTCAAAAGGGATAGAGAAAATAATAATGTCATCAAGATAAACTTTAACAAATTTGTTATAATAAAAAATCAATATTTTGTCCATTAGTTACTAAAAGGTTGCATATATATTGCAAAGATCAAAAAGTATGACAATAAAATCATATAGACTATATTTTGTTGTAAATACTATTTTATATTTGTTTCTATTACTCATTATCACTTGTCAATATCTTTTGCTATATTAAGAAAGATAAACCATTGAGTACTATTAAAGGTTTCTAAAAGATTATCAACATTAGTATGGAATAGACATCCTTTTCAGTAACTGCATTAAGTTTCCTATAGTTGATATAAAAGTACTATTTATTATTTTTCTTGGGTATTATAACAACAGGAGAAGATCAGGAGTTAGTAATAGGACTAATAATTTTTTATTGCAGCATTTCCTCAATTTCCTTTTTGATAAATTCCTGTTAATCAAGTGAGGCTTTATATAGTCACTATTTAATTGAAAGAATATTTTTAGTATCAATACTATAAGTAATTACTATAGTCCTTTCCAGATTACTTGTTTGATCTTCCTTGAATATATGATTAACAAAGATGTTCTTATGGTCAAATAGAATTTAATAAATCTTAGCTTGTTGTTCCTTAATCAAGATTCCAGTAGATAGTTCATAAGTAGGTTTTTTAGACTCAAGACAATCAAAGATAAAAATAATAGGGTTTTTAAAAACAAAATTAAATATGTAGGCCTTTTGTTTTTCATGATTATTTTTAAATTTATATTCAATTTTATTCAAGAGTTCATCCTTATTATTTTCATAGTTATCACTACTTTGTGAGAGATATAGGTGAATATTCATATAGTAGATAGTTTCTATGACAATAGTTTTATTCTTATAAGTAATTTGAAGAGTACAGTTCTCAAAATTCTAATTTGCCTTTATGTGATCTAGTTAATTAGTTCCTAGAAGAAGAGTTTTCTTACATGACTCAATTACTGGTAATGTTATAAATATAATTAAATCCTAAATAAATATTTTCAAAAAGATTATTTGTTCAAGAGTTCTGACTCACATACTATTAATAATAATTATAATGGTTTTGGACTTAGTGTTAATTTCCAAACCAAGTTTCCTTATAAGTTTGTCAGTAATAATACTGATAGTAGTACTAGAGTCAAGAATAGCCATCATAGGATTTTCTTTAATGCAAATATAATATTTGACAAATATGATTTTTTTTTAATTATCAGAGATAAAATAATTGATTTTCATAGGTATCTTAAATTGCTTGAGAATTTTTAAAGTTTTTATACTAATTGAGATATTATGATATTTGTTCCAGAGTGATTTTGATAAGAAGATTCAGAATATCATTAGTGATATCATAATTGGGCAGTTGATCAACAATAGATAGTTGAGCTTTAGTTTTGAACCTTTTGGATTTAATAGTAGAAGAGGTAGTAATTATTTCAAGTTCAATTTTCCTTAATGTTAAAATTTGTTTTATAAAAAATATTATATATACTATTAGTAATAAATATGTTTTTAAACTATTTATATAATAAAATTCAAACCTTTTGCTAGACTTTAGATTCCTTAATTACTTCTCAAGTGAATATTTTTAATACTGAACAAGGCTTCTTGATTGTTTTTAAAAAATAGTTTATAGAATAGTAAATTCCATAGTTATTATTAATTTGTTAACTTATTCAATAATTTTCAAATTAGATATATGGATATAACAACTATAGTAGTAATTCATTTTAAGTTGAAAAGAATATCTTGATCATAATATACTAAAGTTGATAATTTAAAGATAATAGAGATTACACAAATATGTTTAAAGATATTTTGAGTAATTTGATTTAATTAGAAAGTTTGTTAAAGATATATAATATCAAGAATAAGAGAATTCGGTAAGTAAAACCCTAGATTAATTGATTTGAACAACTTGCTTTTATATATATGATTAATATTAATATTTGGTAATCAAAATAATCAAAGTAATCAAATCTGTTAGATTCGTTAAATCAGATCGATATGTCAAATCTGTCTACTTGGATATTTCTAATGATTAGATCTACTCTATAAATCAATAAAATGCATCTTGCATCACATATATTATATGATCTAAAAATAAAATTAAAGTAATATAATAAACAAGAACTATAGATAATAATTAAAGAAAAAAATAACTATTAATTGAGGTTAACAACATTTTTTTTTTTTTAACCTGCAATCATGCCACAATGGCATATCTTTATTGAAAATTTAAAATAAATTTACAATATTTTATAGACTTTCACAAAGTGACTAACTCGTCTTCATACAAAAGTACTTTAAGTCAGATTTTATAAATCAAATGTATATTTTTTGTGTGAAATCAGAGAATTAGTAAGAAGAATTTTATCTATTGATAATTTAAAAAATAATTCAGTACAAAAATTTATAAAGATTTATTTAAATAATTCAATTATTATGATAAAACATTTATAATAATAATAAAATTTTTTTACAGTAGAATAACCAAGTGAGGATGATTGAATTTATTACATTTATTAATTAAAATTTTCGAATTTTCTAATAAATAAATAAGCATTCAATGCTATACAGTCTTAAGATGTAGAATTTAGATTTCTTATCAAGAAATATACGTATACAACAAATACAAATGATAAACGGAAAGATTTATTGGATTAATTTAAATTTTCAAACCAAATACTTTCTTTGTTTGTTGTGTATTTTGTTGCCAAGATAACCGTTTCAAGACGACAAATTATACAGTAGTTAAAATTGGTCCTAGGCCAATTTAATTAGGTGAGGAAGTTTTAAAAAAGAAATCAAAATGAAATCTTTGAGTTTTTCTTATCATAATTTTATCATTTATTAATTTTGTATGCCATGCGATCCGGCAATCGGCTGGTCGAGATCAATCATTCAGGCCCCATAATTGGTCGGTGTATGGTGTATTTGGTGGAATCGGTGGTTTGTGCACTTTGTATGGAATACCTCTTACATCATCACGGGTGGTTGGATGGAAAAGAAAGTTTGAGTTGGGAGATCCACTGATAAGGATCCTCATTGTCAAAACGGGTATTTCTAGAATTTCGGGGCGAAACGGTCCGTACGACAAGGATTCAATGAATTACGGCCAGAAACAGCAGTGCAAATATGAAATCACTGACATGTGATGCGCGTTAGGAGCGGGAAGCCAATGATTGGAACTTATCTTGATGCCAAATGGTGAACATCATTGATGTTCGGAAGGCGAGTTTAGTTGGAATCTACGCCAGGCTCTCTTTCGAATTTCCCTAAACTCTTCATTCACTGTTTCAATAAACATCCCGTCGTTATGAAAAATTGTTGCGGATTCTTGATAATTGGAAAATTTGTAAGCCAACTTTTCTTATTATTACGTGCTCCCTAAAACTTATCTAATTCAGGATAAATAAGACAAAAAAAAAAAACCTGTTTTAAGGAAAAAAATTTTTTTTCCACATGATTGCATTACGTACTGTAATGTGCCGAAACATCACACGATCGTGCCACGCGGGTTTTCGGTGGGAGCACCGAGACGAAACTTCAAAAAAGAGCGCACGACTTGGCGTGTGAATCGCCTTCACCATAAAATAACGTGAGCAACTTCAGTTCTCCAAATAAAACGAATAATGGCAATTCTTCTTAAACAAATTAAAGAAATCGAGCTCGCTCATTAGTCACCGGTTAGTCCCACAAGAGCACCCGATAGCTCTGTTAATGATGAATATAACACATAAGCGTGGCAGCACAATTCTCATGCAAAATAACATAAAGCATGGCTCGGTCGTGACGTATTCAGGCACAACTAATAATTAAAATAATAAGTCTCGGAATATACTGTATATTAACGTATCGAATTATGCACGCATGATATCATTCACGATCGTCCTTCCCGCCAATGCTGAAGCGTTAGAGAAACTAGCTCGTGTAACATGTTCTCTTAATTGTTACGGAATCCAAAGGGGAAAATCCTATTGAAGGATGTGATCTAATTAAATAATTTCGTCACGCACGAGTATTTGAAAACGATAGCCTCTCGTGAAACAAGCTGGGCGAGATAAAGTTTTGTGGTATCCAATGTACTGTACTGTAATACAAAAAAACCTTGTGAATCTAAAAATTGCCACAAACCATGTTTCACGTTTTACATTCACATCAATGGTAAGGTGCAGTTATAATCGGAGTTGTCGAGGAATTCACCAGAGGATTCAATGAAAGATCAAACAAATCAACTTTGAAAATTAGGAATCACTCGCCGCTTGCATACACATATTCCTTTCACGGATCAAAATACATTACTGTTTCGGGTCCCCATTGATTTCTTCGTAATCGTGACGAAAGGAAACCCACTGCGTACTATACATACAGTACATACTCCGGAAATCTGCGACGACAGAAACTGCGCAGGATTTTGCTTTATCGTTGCTCAATATGGTGAGTGTTGTGTGAAACTTCAGAAACCCTTTGATTTATTATTATCATTACTATTATTATTATTATTATTATTTTAAAAGTATTATTTATACGTGCAATCCTTAATGAAATCACAGCAGAATTCTAGACATCCTATACGTGCGTATGTATTTATTTTTCCGACTTGAATGTGAGCATACTAAGAATTTCGTTTTTTTTTTTTTTTTTTGATGAACCCATACTTGGATCCCCGCATGCATTATCAGAAGCCAAAATCTTCCTGAAAGAGTAATAACCTTTGCAGCTCTTTTTTAAAGTGCTATGCTATTTACAGTACATTGGATTTTAATTATTACAGTCACATACGCAGGACATACAGTATATACTGTAGGTAGTACGTGTACAGAATTTATTTTTGAAAGAATAAAATTACCATTACAGTATATGCCAATAAATAGAAATTTTTCTTTTTAAGATCACGGAACTTAACAAATTATAAAAAGGTCATCCTTTTCCCGCTTTGTTGTTTCGAGTAGTCCATCCTCCATCCCCCCTTACATCAAACTGCCTTTCGGTCGTACATTTTATTTATTTTTCTTTTCTATTCTATCAATGTATTAGTCACAGTAATATTATATTTATACGTATCAATCAAAGTAAGGAGATTAGTAATTTACATAATATACGGTTATTCCGATTTTCTTTATATAAAGTTACAAGATACCTGTATACACTTCAACAAAAAATTTCTTTTATTCCGCACACGAGAAATATTTCGAAAATGTCCAAACCAACATCACACTCCAACACCGTAATATCGGAGGTCGCAAATAACATCTTTGAGAACATATTACTCATATTAATAGCGCTGTTTGTTTCGCTCAGCGGCTCATCGTCGACGTCGAGGTTTGTTACGATACTCCTCTTCGTCGCTATTTTCCTACTCTATTCTTCTTCATGACTTTGATACTAATCATTGCTGGCACGGGTAATTTTTTCTTGGTCCTTCTGAATAGCGGGAATACTTCAGGCGAGTCACAGATGCAATTAATCTTCGTGGCCAATCAACCCACACAATTCTATCACACCCTCATGAAGGCAGCGAGGAAAGAATCGACCTTTAACATAGAGGATCAGAAATGCCACAAAACCGAGAAACATCACAAAACGCATTTCCATTCTGCGACCGCCCGTTGATTGAACCGATCGGTCACCAGTAGATTCCCTTAATTTTTAACAAACAACGATCGTGGAATTTTACTGTCATCAAATATTCCCTTGATCCATCACTCATTCAGGCATGCATCATCAACGTTATATTCATCTAATTATTTTAGTATGCTTTGTCGCACCTATGGCATGGGTAACATTCGGGCGTGTGTTACGTGCTATACATTCCTGAAACAAAGTTTGTAGATATTACGATTGCAGCATATTTATCCCGTTTTCACGGAGCGTCTCTTCAGGATTATTATTATTGTTATTATTACACTAGATCTTCATTCATTCATTTTTTTTTTTTTTTTTTTTTCGCTTTTCACAACACTTCAAACCAATGACTTCCTTGTTCTTTACCGATGCTAGATCAAATAATGGTAAAAAAAATTTTTTTTTTTTTTTTAACAATTGCATGTACAGACCAGACCTCTTAATCCATCACATCTCCTATTAAAGAATAATGTAAAAAAAAAACATGTGTCCGGATATTTCTCGAGTGTTAACATACATATTTATAAAACCCTTCGCCCTGACATCTCGTCACGAGTTGGGTAAAAGCAGCGTGCAGTTCTGGTTATTGTTTGGTGGTCAATGTTATCGATATTAGCTACGAAGAAGTCCATTGGAAACTATTTCCTTCTTCCTTAAAGCGGATTAGTGTTTATTAGCGCCCATTGTTGATGCAGACTACGATCGGGCTATTCAGGGTAAACTAATAAATGTGACCTCGGACCTCTTGGTTCATCATCTCTTTTTTTTTTTTTTTGGCAAAAAAGAAAAAAGTGGGGCCGATAAAATTTTTTATCCATCGCACATCACGTACCACATAAACATACGGAGCGTAGATGACCTTCGTGCGACAACCTCATCATTTCTTCATTTATTCATGCATATTCACGCGATTCCTGGCGAATGTTTCATTCGAAATCGTAACTTGTCGAATTAACGCTAACCGTAACGATTCTTCATGAAATTCGAAATCCATAGTCCCCAAAAGGGAACACCGGTGACACGCACGAGTCCCCTCCATCATCTAAATTTTTCCAACGAATTTTATTGAAAAGAGTGAGTGAGCCCGAGGAATTTGCGAGGTAGCAGCCATGTGGTGTTAATTTGTCCTGAGGAGAAGTGTTCGATTTCATTTGAATAGCGTCGAATTGTTTATTGCATAACGACGATAACACGCAGTGTTGTTTACAAATTTCATGCACAGAACTCGCTCACATAAGTCGGTGAAAGACATCGTTTTCTCATCTTCCCTACACGCATACTTCAAACACAAACAAACAAGAAATAAATTACATATTATTCTACTATTACGGATAATTGCTCGTGTATTAAAAAAAAAAAAAATGAATGAGCGAAGTTTTGTTAGCACCACCCGGGTCGTTGCTGCGCCCGGGGAAGCAATGGCGTGATTCGGATTGACATCACCATTTTCATCTATATCCAGGTCAATCCGATGCATCTCGGCATTCGCCAGTTTTTTTTTGGTGTAAAAGCGCGGGGGTACAATTCGAAATCGTATTGGGAAATAAAGTGAATCGGTCATATGTCCAAATTGGTGTAAGAAAAGTTAATTGAATGTTACTAGTGTTGCATCTTTTCTTTGCTACGAGATGTAGAATGTGCGCACATCGTCAATCGTGAACGAAAAAAAAATTTGATATTTTTTTTTTTTTTTTTCCCTGTGGCAAAGGATTCAACCTCATGCTCCCGTAATAAATTTTGTGCATCTTTCAAACACAGTAGGGTTTAGCGTATGCGTGAGCCTGTATTTTATCTTCCCCGTCTTCTCTTTTTATAAAACCGAACAATCTTTATCTCTCGTCAACACATGCCGCGCGAGTCATCTACAGTATGCGCAATGCTTCATGCCTGATGTTGGTTAGACCCACGAATTGTTCTGGAAGATGCTCGTGATTTTACGTATGCTGTACGTGTATGTGCGTTTCGTATCCTCTCGTACCCTTTCGTTCTTTTAGATCAATTATAAATCCATAAGGCGAGGTACCACAGCCCCTTTGTCTTCATGATAACGCTTTGATACGAGGTTTTCGTGTGGTCCAATTTGGTTGGTTGCGTTATCGCTGGCCAAGGAATGCCCTCTTTCCAATTTAATAAGTCTCGAAGTTTCACCCAATCAAAAGGTATGGTTGACACAGCAAGAAGGATTGTATTAAAGATTTGTTCTTATTACATGTATGCACAGCAACGTTGGATGCAAAGGAGGCGGTGAATTTAGCACAAAGGTGTTCACGACAAAAAGTTCTGCAAGTGTCCCCCAAAAGAATTCGGCATAGATTGTGTGCATCTCTGGCCATTTCAATGAAGATATGTGTGCGTATAAGCGTGCATAGATGGAAGTACAATTAGGAACAATCTTCAGAATTGTGCGGTCTTTCGGAGCTGTTTGATTTAAGCATAAATTGGTTTTTCTTTTTCTTACCAAGAGGTCCGTAAAAGAATTAATAAAAAATTTTGATTATGTGCATTTCAGAATTAGCATACACACCGTATATGCATATACTGCACACACCGTATCCAGTACGTATGCTCGATAATTGATAGAATTTAGAGTTGGTTTTTCCAAAACAGGGTACTTCCTTGTCACTTTAACCATAATAAATATGCATATATAATCTGCGCATTTACACACATGTTTGAGATATTGAAATGCTTTCTTAAATTGATTTTGGACAAATCGATGACCATGACGAATAACCAAAACTGAGGCACCCCAGGTGTTAACTCGAGAGATGTAGAATGTCGAGAATCATCAAGGGAAATGGGCAAATGATTGTGGTCAATGTAAAGGTCTGAAAACATATTCGTCCATTTGACACCATAGAAATTCTACACGTCGTAGTGCCCGGGTCACCTTATGGAAAAGAAACGCGTGGTTAGAGGTGCAAAAATTATTATCCACAATGGCCATTTGTAATTATACCGAATACCAGTCGATTCTCCGATTGATAATGACACTGCATAGTATTCGGGATCACTGGATATTATTTGTCGTATTGCTTTGTAAATATCTTGTCATCGTGACTTCATACATACCCATTTGACGTTACACAAATCTAAAATTTGATCCTCAGGAATAACAAAAAAAAAATCATCCGTCATGAAAAGAGGAACGGACGAATTCTTTTTACATTGATGCTAATAAAAATGAGAATAGATCGGAAGGAGATCTTGTATGATTGAGTGGGAAGTACATATACTGTAGTTCCTTTCTATCTAAAATTAAATTTAATTTTAATATACTGTATAAAATCTCGAGTCTCTAGAATTAAAATATATAGAATTAAATCAAATTACAGTATATACCGAAATCAATTTATAAGATCAAATCGAATAAAAGTATATCAAGCTCCAAAGCAAAAATTTACAAAATTAGAATAGTCCTTTGGAAGTATTAGAAGGTAAGCTACTAATTGAAATCCGACTTCATAAAATTCCTAAATTACAAAACTATATACAGTAGTTTGTTGATTCCTTGATTCATTAAAAAATAATCTTGAATAATTAATAAATAGAAAAAATGTAAAAATGAAAGATAATAGACTATATATAGTATATATTTTAAATGCCAGCTTATTCTTGTACCAGTGTAAACTTTATTGTGATAAAAATATAACCTAGGAACAATTAAAATACTCAACTAGGATAAGATAATTATATAATCATTTAGTTACATCTTACTCAACTAGAATAAAATAATTATATAATCATTTGATATAGAATATAAACTACAAAATAATAACAAACATAAAGGATTATAATTTCTTTTAAAGTAAATTCATATTGTGAAGCTTGTCAAATTAAGAATTCATATCAAAACACCGATCAACTTTATTAAAAACTTCCTGATCAGATATAAAATATCAATGAATATAATAAAACTGAATCAAGAAAAATAAAGTTATCAAATTTCAAAGCAACAAGTTTATATATAAAATTTAAATATAGAAGAAAATAAAATATAAATATATATGGAATACATTTTTTAAAAAGTTTTAACAAAAATGTTTTTTTAGTAAATTGATTAATTATTATTATTATTATTATTATTTTAATCCACAATTATGCTATGATAGCTTGTTTTTATTGAAAAATTAAAGCAAATATACAATAATTTATAGACTTTCACAAAGTGAATAATTCATCTTCATATATAAGTATATTAAGTCAAATTTTGAGAACAATATTATACTTCACTAATAAATAGTAATAATTTCTATCTACCAAGATTATTGTCAATAGTTTGTCACTGTTGATTGTTCAAAAACCAATGAATTGTCAAATTAAAAAAAAAAAAAAGAAAATTATTGATGAAAGGAGACAATTCAAAACCTACCAAAAAAATTCAAAAATAAAACAATCACTTCTCAAAAGGGATTTGCCTAATTGTGATAGTCTTTTTGTTTTATTTGAACCTCAGAAGAAAAATTTTTTTTTTATCACCTGTAACATCATACAAGTCAATACAACTGGTTTTTAATTTAAGTGAATACTGGATTGGAATATCTTAAGGAAAGCATTTAGACCTTAGCTTTTTTTATTAAAACTTTATCATCACTTGAAAAACTTAAGTAAAAGATGAAAGCTTGCAATTTACATTGTTCATACCTTGCTCTTTTGATGTTATAGAAGTTTTCATTAAGGAACTTGAGCTTTTGGAATAAATATTTCTGAAACTTTCTTTTCAATCACTCATAATATTATCAGAATACATGAATATGATCAATAAGAGCTTGTTTACATTCCAAAACTAATGTGTTTCATATTAACCAATCACTTTTAGTAAGGATTTGTGCTACTCAAAATTTAGAATCAAACTGAGATAGGCAAAATTTCTCAAAAAACTATGAAAGTGGAAACTCTAAAAGGGTTAAAACAATCAAAAAATGAGAAAATAAACCTTTTTATTGCAGAAAACCTCTATAAATCTCTTACTTTAAAGGTTAGATAGATCTTCAGATATTTTACAATCAGTTTTTCTTTCTTTAGAAACTTTTTTGCCATTGGTATCAAAGGTGTTACTTGACTTTTCTTGATTACTAGGAGTCAAGTTTTTGAGTAAAAAGGTTTGTAAACAAAAGAAAAAGAATAGAGGTAACTTTTGAAGTCATACTTCAAGTTGTTTTAAGGAAAATATTAAGACTTTATTAGTAAAAAAGTATAAAAACTTCTTGCGAACATCTTTTTTGTGTATAGTCAAAGAATAAGTAGTAAAAGTTTTTAAATTAATTAATTATGACTATCAATATTAAATAAATTGATATAAAAAATTCAATTTATATAAAAAGTAAAATATATTGTATATATTAATAAACCAAATTAAAATTTTTAGAAACTTTAAAAAGTTTTTACAAGAAAAAAAATAAAGTAAAAAAAAGAACTCAAAATTGATTATAAATATAAAAAAAATTAAAAAAACTTAATAAATAAATTCCTAAACTAATAAAACAGGTCTTAAAAACTAGTCAAGCTATTCAAACTTTTGTATAAATCTTATAAAAAATGATTTAATTATAGAAATAATAAACCTGAAATATTATAAAAAAAATAAAAATAAAATAAAATAATGAATAATAAAGTTATAAAAATATTTATCATCAAGTATATAAAAGAATTAATTAATTTTTTTTTTTTTAATGTTGGTTTGACCAAGTTTATTAGTAAAGTTTTACTATATAAATACATTTAGCCAGAAGAAATCAATAGAAAGTTAGTAAACTAATAATATGTTAAAAACCACTTTATATTGGGTCATATCCGGACAGAAACCTAATAAAAGGACCATTAGTGTAATAAAATTTCTTAGAGGGGTTAGTATGTGTAATGAATCTATATCTACTACAGACCATTTGATCTGTTTTGCTATTATATTTGATACCTTACTCTGCTATCTCTATTTAAAAAAGAAAAATAAAGTTAAGACTATATAAATTTAAACAGGGATAAAGATTTTGCATTATAAAAAAGGTATTGGAAGAAAGAGGGGAAATGGTTTAGTTATAGGTAACTTGAAAATATGCTACTATTACCATATTGATACTGTAGACAGATTACTTTTCAAGGGCTTCATTAGTTCAGTGTGCAATACCTGTTTTTTCATTGTTTTCAGTACCTCTATATTGTGATCTTTATCTATCAGTTCTTTGCCTTTTCCTTCCATATTCTATTCAGTATGAGATCTTCTATTGATGTTCTTCTGGGTGATGATAAGTCAGAGATTCAAAGGGTTCTAAAATGTAAGTAAAAAGGTACTGGGAATCACAAAACCTCCAGCCTAGAAAGAAAAGACTTGTTTCTTTCAGTATATGTTTTTGTCGGCCTGACAAGTATCATACTGTTTTTCTCAAAGTACTATCATCTGTAGAGATTAAACTATTGTCTAGTGTTCCATTGTGATATATTCTTCAGCCATTTGAGGTCATTTGATTGCATGTTTATATTGTTGATTAGGTGTGAATGATCCTAAAATCTCCCTGATCTCCCAATAATCATACTAATAAATAATAGACATAATGCCTTTAGAATATCATCCTTGTTCTATATTCCTTTAAGCCTAATCTTCCTTTTTCTTTCTTGATAAAAAAAAAAGAAAAAATATGTTCTTTCTCTTTTACTTAGTTAAAGATATAGGAGTTAACAATATTCATTATTCATTCGCATTAGATATAATAATTTATGATGGACCCCAGGTTCTTATGGAGCTAAAGAATGTATTTGAACGTGTGAAGTAATCAATAGAAACTTGTTTACTTCTTTTACTAATATGAGCTCTATCTATTCAATCACAGTATGAGAAACTTTGTACTACTCAAAATTTAGGATCAAACTGAAGTAGGCAAAATTTCCCAGAAAAAATCAAGAACAAATACTATGAGAAGATAACAGATAACAAGAGAGTAGAAAAGTTGTTTCTTATCAAGAACACACTTTTGTAATATTTCTCTATAGTGTGAAATAATGCACATTAGTTCTTCTTTTCTTTAGATCTTTTTTGCCATTGATAGAAAAGGTGTTTCTTGAACTTTATGATCATTATAGATCAAGTTTTTGTTTGAAGAGAATAGTAAGCAAGAGAAGGAAAAGTAATTGATGACTCTTGAAGCTTCTTTAAGTTGGTTTAAGGAAAGTGGTAAAACTTTATTAACTTAGAAATATGAAAACTTCTTGCAAACATCTTTTTTGTGTGTAGTTAAATAATCAGTGGAAAGAGTTTTTCTGTACTTATATTTTCTATAAGGCTATATTGATTGATTTTGTTATATAAAAGAATTAAAATATAAGATATAAAAAGATAATTTAATAAAAATTTCTGTTGATCCTTTAATCACATACAAAAAAGATGCTCACAAGAAGTTTTTATACTTCCTTGTTAATAAAGTCTTATATTTTTCTTAAAACAACTTGAAGTATGACTTCAAGAGTTACTTTTATCCTTTCTCTATTGTTTATAAACCTTTTTACTCAAAAACTTGACTTCTAGTATTCAAGAAAAGTCAAGTAATACCTTTGATATCAATAGCAAGAAAGTTCTCAAAGAAAGAAGAACTAACTATAAAATACCTAAAGATCTTTCTAATCTTTGAAGCAAGAGATTTATAGAGTTTTTTATAGTAAAAAGATTTATTTTTTACCTTTTTGACTGTCTTGACTCTCTTAGAGCTCCCATTTTCAGTTTTCTGGAGAATTTTGTCTACTTCAATTTGATCCTGAATTTTGGGTAGCACAAATTTTCACTAAAGATGATTGGCTGATATGAAACATATCAGTTTTTGAAATATAAATAAGCTCCTATTGATCATACTTATGTGTTTCGATACATTATTGATAATGTAGAAAAGAAAGTTCTATAAAAAGCGTTCTCTTTAATCGTATATATTCAACTTTCAGGAAACAATTATAATATCGAAAGGCAAGCAACAGATAGGAAAAGAAAATCCTACTCCCATCTTTCATTAAGTTTCTCAGATAGTGAAAAGATTTTCTTGAACAAAAGCTGAGATTTTCAAGCTTTTATTCTGGTCAAGCAAAGTTTTTAAAAAATTTTCTTTATCCTGGTCAAGCAAACTCTTCCATAATATTGTACTGGCTTCAATAGTATTAAACAAATCTATATATTGGTAGAAGGATAAGTTTCTTAAATATTTTTTTGAAGTTACTTTCAGGAATAGTTAAGTTCCTCAAACATCATGAAACTTAAAGAATATTCCAATCAGACAAACCCCTTTCAAGAGGAAACTATGAAATAGTGCAAGAATCTTTTGAAGAACTTTGAATTATATTTCTTTTTCCCCTTTTTTCTCAATGCCAACTTTAGTAATTCATTATTTTTTGAAATAATCAACAATGACAAACTGTTGGTAATGATTCTGATTAACTTAGAGGCTAATGGCAAGCTACTAGGAGAGTATAATATTGACTCTAAAATCTGACTTAGAGTACCTAGTTTAGGCTTAATTTTGTTTAGTCCAAACTAGCTTAGTGAACTTCTTCTATTTTTTAAGTAGTATAGTTCTTTAACTAATAATGTATAATGATAAGTTGGTCACTTTGTAAAAGTCTTAAATATTATAGTATCTTTTAATATCTCAATAAAGACATACTATTGTGATATGATTGCAGGCAAAAAATATATATATATATATAATTTAATAAAAATATGAATAGTTATTTTTAAAAGTAACAAAAATATTATTTAAAATTTTCTAATAATTTTTTTTATTTAAAATAATTTGGGATATTTTTTTTTTATTCTGAATTTAAATATTTATTTTTATTTTAAAATCCATAGTTAGGTTAACATAATGTGTTTATTAATTATAAATAACAAAACTACTTATGATATATTGGAAAAATATATCATGGTTAAACTAAATCTTATGCTGACTCACTTGTTATAAGTTTTTAATACTTAAATAAGCTTCAGGCTTCTAAATGTGATCTTGGGAACAATATTTCACTTCAGAATAAGTTTTGGATAAAGATTCTTCTAACTTATTCATCATTGTTAATAGGTTTCCACTGCTAATTATTTTTCAAAAAACTGATTTCTAGAAATTATAATAGAGAAAAGAAAAATAAAAGAAAGAGGAATATCTAAAATACATAAATGTATATATATGAGAAAAAGAAAAAAGAAAAATAAAAGTATTTTTTTAGCAGCAAATCCCTCAGATCCTTAAAAATTTTCTTTTTAGGTAATATACTCAAGGAAAAAGATAACACACATAATTTAAGACACATATTCTCTTACAACACCAATACACAGTAGACATATTAGCACAGAAAACAACACTTCGTATATAGTTCTAGTCTAGTGATCACTGAGGAAAACACAATATAAAGCATAACCTTGACTATATTTTCTTTACCAAAGAGAAGGAAATAAGTCAGCATAAACTGATTCATAGTCAAAAAAAGGGAGCTAATATCAACTTCACAGAGCTTGCAGCCAGGTCAGTACATATTAACACCTTTTTTGATACTACAAAGAATCCTAAAGCAAATAAGTTTGCTCGATAAATCAAGCAAATCTCAAATTTTTTAAGACCCAGAAGAATATTAAAGCTCCTCAAGGTCAAAACAGCCTAATGTATATATACCCATCACCACACACACCAAAACATATCATTAGAGTAACACAAATATGTACAAGTGTATAAAGCTATTGTCAAAACAAGTTTGATAAAAGTTTATCACAATAGCATAACAAGTTAACTTAAATTGTTAAGATCATTAAACACAACTATCACAACAGAAAGTGATCAACATAAACATAGTATCAGAAGTTTATAAAAAACATAACAAAGTTAGCATAAACAGGTAAACAACCTAAGCAAAAAAAGAGAAATGACACAGCCTAATCAAAACAAGATTAAAATATATACAAAAACAAGGTTATAGTTAAAAACAATAAGCATTATATGTAAAAGCTCATCAACAATTACTAAAATAGCACTAAGAACACATATTAATCTGCTCACATAACTATTTATAATACAATACAACAATATGACAATAATATCAATTCACATATATATCCTATTATGAATAAAGCAAAGCAGATCACTAGTCGAAAAAAAATTATTTGACATACTGCTACTCATGTAACATTTGACAAAAAATACTACCACTCATGTAACAATCAGCAAAAAATAAACAATTCAGCAAAAAAAATAATATAAATAAATTTATAACTACAAAAATTGGCATATTAACAATTTGTCAACTATCAATCAAAACTATTCATTAAAAATTTGTCAAAAATTCATCAACTATTCTTTCACTATTCATCAACTATTTGACAACTATATTTGTAACTATTTATCAAAAATTCATTAACCATTCGTTAACCATTCATCAACTATTTGTCAACTATTCATCAATTATTTGTTAACTATTTGTCAACTATTTGTCAACCATTCATTAACCATTCGTTAACTATTAATTAACCATTTATCAACCATTCATCAACTATTCATCAAAACTATTTATTAAAAATTTATTAATAATTTATTAAATTATATATTAAAGATTTATTAACTATTCATTTAAAATTCAGCAAAGACCTATGGGTCTATAGTGCAGTTATTAGCACTCCGTAGGTCAAATCACAAGAATTACAATCAAATCCTCCAGGGGGCAACCTCTGAAAAGCAGGTAATGATCTGTATCCATTGGCGTAACTGTACATAATTGATGTTTCCATGTATAGCTTGTCTCAACAGTTGACTGGAGCTCCTATGTGATACAAGCTGGTCTATATATGGATTGTGATAAGGCTGAATGTCCGAAATCAAGTAAGATTATCCCTTGACACGGCTGTATTACCGAATAAGGATAATAATAAGAGTAGATATTGAACCAGTAGCATATTACTAAAAAAAGGAATGGTAAATCAAATGAAAACAACTCCCAGTTTCTTGCCTTAGTATTGAGGCATCCATTCAAGAATTCAAGTATGTGGCTGTGCTGGGTTTCCCAGACTTGACTATCAGGAGGTCTTGGTGGGAGGAGAAATTCATGGATCACTCCGAAGGACTTAAAATACTGAGAAGTTTAGGATAAAGAAAATTCGACAGCCTAATAACCAGACTACTCTTACAGTAAATAAAATAATTCCGGGAATAATTAAGAAGGAATCGCATATCTTTCCAAATAGGTAGAAGTTGTATATAGAAGTAGAATAGATATAGCTACTCATATAGATAGGTTTACTTCCAAATATGTATAATTACTTGTTGACAAATATGTAAAAAAGGGGGTTTGTATAGATTCCTTAATAGTGATCTGATAAACATCTGCCATTGTATCCGTAAAATCTGTACAGTATATATGTTAATAAAAGATGTGGCCCCCAAACCATCAACATATATATTACAAAAACTCTCCAAACTCTACTCTTTAAGCAAACAACTAATAGATAATGATCCTCTCACAGATACTATCGAAACAAAAATAGACACTATTCTTAAGAAGCTTTATACTTGATATAATATCATAATTAATCCAATCACAAGACCACTCAATCCAACAAATATTCTCCAATAGATCCAGGATCTCAAAACAATGAGAACCACCTATAAACAAATCTTCAACAAGAATTGTAAAAATCAACAAATTGACATAATCTATGAAAGACTTCTCAGAAGACCAATATACTTTAACACCAACAAAAAACAAATGATCAGAAATCTTCTGGATGATCCCAAAAAATACATTATGCTTGACAAAATCATTTCAAGTGATCCAGAAGAGACAATTACCACAGACCCAGAAGAAATCAAAACATTGGTCAGTGCACACTTCAAAAAATAGACAAGTAAGTGCAACACTATCAAAATCAAAGACACAAGATGGAAGAAGATCTACTCACCACCTACACACATAAATTAAGAATAGTATACCAGTATGACAGCACTTATAACAACAAGGGAAATACAAGACACTATCAAATGCTGCTCCTCAAAATCAGCACCTGGCCTCACAGGAATCCCATATATAGCACTTAAAAAACTCTCAAGTGAATCACTTACCTTTATTACAGATCTCTTTAATGATATTCTCAAACAAGAAAAAGTCCCAATGGAATGAAAAAGAGGTAGCATCTATTTTATTTCCAAGCCAAAGCCCTGGAAAAACAATATCAACATCACAAGACCAATCACATTACTTGAAACAACTAGAAAAGTTTTCACAAAAATCCTAATCAACAGACTAGCCAAGACACTCCAATCATATCAAATCCTCTCGATACACAACTGGGCAGCACTACTAGGATCTAGCACTCAAGAACCAATACATATTCTTCGAGCCATTCAAGATGATGCAAGGCAAACTCACAAACAAGCTTGGATCCTGAGTCTGGATATGGCCAAAGCATTCGACTCCATAAACATCTCTAGACTCAAAGAAGCCTTCAAAAGAATAAAATGTTCAAACACAATTACCCAAATAATCACAAATATTTGTGACAATCGACAAAATCATGTACTCACACCGTTTGGACCCTTATCTCAATACACAATAGAGGATGGCATAGATCAAGGAGACACAATATCACTCCTCTTATGAAAAATCTTTTATGACCCACTCATCACACACATCTCTGAACAAACCAGAGGATATACATTAACAGTGAAACAATAGTCAGACCCCATAATATCACCCACTATAAAAACACAAAATATCTCATATATTGCTTTTATGGATGATATAACCCTATTTGTAGAAAACAGCATCAACCTTCAAGAGATATGCAACATCTGTTCAGACTTCTATAGAATCAATGACATCAATATCAATGCTACAAAATCAAATCTTATAGTACTCAATGCCAACCCAAACTTAATAACATAATTCAAATTCAAAACCAATCCATACACATGCTCAAACCAAATCAAGCAGCAAGAATCCTAGGCATTTATCTCGAAGGTAGGGGAACTAAAGCCTTTTAACAACAATTAATCAAAGACAAGACAATCAAATATACCAATACAATCAAATGGAAAACAACAATTGACAAACAAATCTGATATCTTCACAATCAAGTCTGAACATCAATGATCACATACCTGCTCTCAGACATGATCCTTACAAAGCTCAACTGTGACAATATAATGAGTATCCTCAACACAACCTACAAACATAAACTTCATTTAGCCCAATCTGCATCAAACTTTATACTTTTCAATCCAATTGAATATGGATTCTTCCATCTATGGGACAGGCAACTCCTACTGTATGCAAATAACTGACACAAAAGAGTCAACAGATAGGACATAATAGGAAAGATCACAACTATGTTTCTACAAGAACTTCAAAATAGATGGTGGTCTACCAAAACCATCACAAGCATCCACTTCACAAGCACCTTTCTCCCACAAGGTCACGACTTCACACACGACCTAACCTATTTCCTCAGACAAAATGGATTCACAGGTATCAACTTTAATCTTCAGGTGATCAAAAAAGACAGACACAACAATAGAAGAAGTAATAGATCCAGGCTGATACAATAAACATCGAAAACAGCTAGCAAACAATCAAATTTTCTTCATCAATCAAATCACCAACTATTTAGGATCACATCTGACTGCCTGGGTGGAGATCACAACCTCCAACAAAAAACCCAATAGGAAGAAATCAATATGGTTCCGGGAGCTACAACAAAATTAAGAGATAGTCAGATTAATATAGAATAGATACATAAATAATAATGACACAAAACAAATTCACAGACTAGTCATAGAAACACCAAACCAGAAGATCAAATGGACTACCACAATACAAACAGATGAAAGCATCATCTGTAGAAAAAAAGCTATCACCAACAACACTGTCAAATTATAGCACTATACATGTACCAACAATAACTCACCTCTTCAAAAATGCCAAGGATGTGCCCTAAACACATCCAGAAAACAAGGGGAATGCATATTCTTCAAGGAAAAAAACAATCTCATCTGTATCCCAGTACATAAAAGCAGAACTAACTCCAGAAATACACCTAGCAACAACCTTTGTCAACATAGCAGAATCTCACTCGATAGCCTAAACAAACTTCTCTCAGACAAACTAGTTCATGACAAACTTCCACTACCTCCCACTATCGACAACAACCCTTTAACACATAACAAAAGACTCATCAAAAAATTCATAGATACAACAGAAAGCACACTTACCAAACTGGCCACCATTTGATAAACAATTTACAAACTCAAAAACATCATAGCATACACTGATGGCTCCTTGGACACAGACCATAGAATAGGTTTTGGATGGCACATTACCCAAATTCCAGGAATCAATTTCAAAGAGAAGATATGTAACTATCCTTCCTTCACAAGAGCCGAATTAGCTGCTATCGCATCATTTTTAATGACAGCTCCAGTAAACAGCAATATTACAATATGCAGTGACAGTCAAGCGCACTTGATGCCATTTCCAAAGCTTAAGGAAACCCAACCGCTATCAGAATACTCAAAAACAACACTCTAATCAATATAATCAATCATATTATTAAACAACAAAGACTCAACATAATATGGAAAAAAATTAAAGCACACAACAATGACCCAGACAACGATAAAGTAGACATGCTTGCCAAGGAGGCAACTATCACAAGCAAAATCTCAGAAATAAATTTTATTCCTATAAAAGATAGCCAGAGCTCATGGATCTAAGAGTGAAATGGACAAGTCTTAGATAACACAATATCAAAAATCACAAGGAACCTTATTAAAGCAAGACACATCTTCAGCTGGAGAATGTTAGACTGTAATCTAACCTCAACAAACAGTAACACTCTATAAAGTATAGCATGGGCAGAATCAATGATCCACAAACCTCCATCTCAAATAACAACAGGTGCAACTAACAAATTGAATCATAATACTAGATCTTTTAGACTTAGACTATGAAACTTAGAATTACCAACCAAAGACAAGCTACACAAAAGGGCAGCAACAACATATAAAGACAATCTCTGTATCAATTGTTAGTACATCGAAACTAACACCTATGCAATGATATGCGAAGGCAATGGCATAAACATCTTCAAAAAACTAATTCAAATAATTAACAAGGAAATTAGTAATTAAAAACAACAAACCCCTCAAAAAACACTAAACAACAAACTTAAAAAAATGGAAAGGGAATGGACTCCTGAGAAAAGAAACTATATTGCAAGGGGGCACTTACAAAAGATCTCTTAAAAATTATAAAGGAATACACAACAACAGAAAATCAAAAAGAAATTCTCAAAAATAT
>CAJVPT010001091.1:0-23500 GCA_910592055.1 Acaulospora colombiana
TTTTTGTACCATTCAGATTTGATCTCACTATTGGGTTGGTATGCTTGTTGCCACATCATTCCTTTGTGTTCATATGTATATCTGTGCTGTGTTCATGTCTGAAAGTGTTCTCTGACTTGTTCTTTTATCTCCGTTGGATCATGTATGAGTATTTTTTCAGATCCAACTTCTTTGATCAGCTTGGTTGTGACTATACTTCTCTTGAGGTTGTCTAGAACTGATCTGATCATCCGTTTTTTGTCTGTGTCATACCATTGGTTTCTTCTTTTGCATGCAATGATGATGTTGTCTCTATTTTTTTCTCTTATTTCTGTCTTTCTTGCAACCTTTTCTGCCTTGATAAGGGTGTCTATTTCTTCGATGGCTTCTTCTTTTGTACTGTCTGGTGACCATACTTGTATAGGAATTTTGTCTTTGATGGTGTTATATAGTATTTTCATTTTTTCTGTGTCAGTTTTTTGTTGGGGATTGTATTGTAGAAAGATTTGTTTGCGGTACTGATTCAGTTGCATGAGAAGGATGGATCTTGTGGTGCTCTGCTGCTTGGGTCTGTTTCTTTATTTTTCGCAGTATCTTGGAATATATTTTTTGACTGTGTTAAAGATGGTTTGTCTGAGTCTGTTCCATTGCTTGTCTATGTCTATTTGGTTGTTTTCAGTATTGTCTGCCATGTGTGTTATGTTCATGTCTACATCACCTGCAAAGGATTCCCATTGTTCATATGTGGTCTGATCCCATAGTAGTCTGGAGTTCGAGTTTGGGTGTCGTTGGCGGTTGCTTCTTGTTTCTATTTCCCAGCTCTCAATGTGTATAATCTGTGCACAGTGGTCTGTTGATATGTCTAACTGGTCAGAGATATAAGCGTCTATTGTGCAACATGTTGGGTGAGAGCTGGTCCAGATCATATCTATTCTGCTTACTGATATGCTGCAGTGTTCTTTTGAAGGAGCATGCCATGTGTACTCTCTTCCTTGAGGATTGTGATATCTATATGAATCAATTATATCTAGTTCAATAAGTCATTGACAGAAGCGGTCTGTTTGATCATTGTGTATTTTCCTAGTTGTGCTTATTCGGTCTAGTTTATGGGAGTGGCTACAGTTGAAGTCACCACCTATGATAATGTGTCAGTTGTTGTGGTTTCGTTGCTTGATCCACTTGATGATTTGTTCCTGTGTTTCTTACTTGAGTTTACCCATACTGGCAGGTGTGTATGTTCCTATGATTCTGCTGAAATTCTTGTTTGGTAGTGCAATGTCGATGCATATGGCTCTGAACTGGAACTTTTGCACTTGGATTATTCTATCTGAGAGGGGTTTTTTGATAGCAATGCCCACTCCCACTCTGATGGATTTGTCTCCTGTCCACCATGTAGTGTGTGTTGATGTTTTCCAAGTTCTAGTCTCCTGATCAGTTCCATTGGTCTCAGTAGAGATGATGATGTCCCAGTTGTTGATTTGCCATGTTGTAAACCATGTTTTTCTTTTTAGTTGATCATTGAGGCCCCTACAGTTGAGTGTGGCTATGGTCTAATATGGGAGGTTTGAGTTGCTGTTCTTGATGTTGTGTTGTATTTCTAATGTGCGATATTCGAGCTGTCTTTGTTCTGTGTCATGAGGTTTATTCGTACTTGTTGACTTGTAGGAGTTCAGTTGACTGTTGTTTGTCGCTTGTTCTTGTATTATCATAGCATGATATGTGTGGTTGTCCTGAAGTGTGTGTGAGTCAGGGGTGTTCTTGTATTGTTTGTTATAGTTGTTTATGTTCTGTTTTAGATACGAAGTTTGATGACTGGATTCTTCTGGTATGAAAGTATTGCTTGTTGTATTATCCATATTTAATATTTAGCGGGGGGAGGGGAGTGATTTGTGCCTGCTGGGATCATGTTGATGATTGTGGAAATGAGGGCATTCATCGTTCGGTCCATATTGCCGATAGATGTGTGTAGCTGTTGTTGTTGTTGTTGTATATCATTCAAGTCTGATGTATGTTGAGTAGTGGGTTCATAGTTGTCACGGTTTTGTTCTTGGTCTTCCTCCATCCCTTCTATATTATTGTAACAGTATTGTTCTAAGCTATCAATCCTCTCATCAAGATTATACAGTGCTTTCTTGATAGTTTTGAGTTCATTTTGGATTTCGGCCAGTAGATTTGCTATACCTTGATTTTCATCATGTTGGTTGTTTGGTGGTTGTTGTTGTAAGGTTCTGTTTTTCACTGCAGATGCGTAAGATCCTGAGATAGCTGTAGTCTTTCTTGGTAGTGGATTCGCTAGTTTTTGAATAGGTGCTAAGTTTGCTGGTCTGAAGTGTTGATACAGTTTTCCAAATTTGTTTGCTTGTTTATGATTGAAGTCTTTTTACTGTTCCCTTCTCTCTTTTATAGTACAATTTGCTACTAGGTGTTGTGCACTGTCACAAATGGTGCAGAGCTTGATGTCAATCGGTTTGCATTCGAGGATTGTTTCTCCTAGTGTGAAAGTTTTGGTGAGTACTTGCTGGAGTATGTTTTCATCACTGAAACTGAGGACTGCGTACTTCCTGGGTTTGTATGATAGGAGACAGGGGATATAGCAGGTTTTGGTCCCTGTTTCTTGACAGATAAGTTTGAGGTCGAAAGCATTTGTATTGGGTGAGAGATTTGTGAGTTTAAGGAAATGATTGCCCCAGTTTTTCATTTGTTCGAGGTCCCATTCTGCATCGAAGATTCTTACTGAATGCACTTTGATTAGTGTGCTCCATTGGTCTAGGAGTTTAAGTTTATCATCTCTATTGGTGAATGTAATTGTCGCAGATTGTTACATGTTTCTAGTTGTCATTTTTATGTTGTTGATTTGCACGAATTTGGTGAAAGTTTGTTGTACGTCTATGAGTCTTGTGTTCAAGGGGATGTCCCAGACTCTTATATTGCATTCCTTGTTGAGCCTGTATATGGTTTTTTCCATGTGTGATAAGCAGAGGTTGTCTGTATTTAGAAAGATAAGGTTGCTTGCATCATCTGCTGTTTGTTGATCTCTGAATATGGTAATGATGTAGTCTTCATCTTCGCGGTGTTCGTTTTGAATTAAGAGGAGACCTTCTGGGGAGTTCAGGGTTTTCGTGATGTGTAATATCTTTTTGTGAGTTGTTTCACAAGGGATTAGTGAAGCTTTCACTCCGAGCTTGATTCTTTCGCATCCAAATTTCAGCCTGTGGTCGAAGGGTGACCTGGGTCGTGGTCTTGAACCAGGTTTATATGTCGAAGGTCTTCAGTTTTTTCCTTTGCTATTACAAGCAATCTACCAATCATCTTCTATTTCTGAAGGTTCCTCGTTGAGGTCCATATCAATGTTGGAGTCATCTAACCTTGCTGTGTGTTGTGTCAAGGGGACCATGTTAATGGTTGTCTGTTCTATGACTGCTGCTGTTTGGAGTTGCTCTTGTTCAACTTGCTCACTCCATGAGCTGGGGTTGCTGTTGTTTTTTCCATTGCTACTTGTTGCTGTCATGGTACTGTTTGAGTGGTTCTGTTCAGGAGTGGGGACGTTATTGGAGGGAGAGAGTTGTTCTTTATTTTTGTTGTCACTCTAGATTGTTGTTGTGTGTTTCTTTTCGGGTATCTGTTCCTCTTTTCTTTTGATGAGGGTGGCCTTACCCTTGGATATCTTGTTGATGTTATAGTTTGGCCTGCTAGTGATGTATTGTTGTCTCTTGGGTCTCTCCATGTCTTATTTCTCTTTATCGTTTTGTTGCCTGGGTTTGCTGCGTCACAGGTGAATGAGAAAGAGAAGTGATGATAATGATTTATTGATATAAATGTCTATTATATTAAAGAACTTTAAAATTTTAATATTTTTAATATTTTATATTTTAAATGATAAAACTAAATATTAAATAACAATATGAAAAAGACCTGTGAGTCTATAGCACAGTGGTAGTGCTCCCAGGTCACAATCACAAGGTTCAGAGTTCAATAACACACAAGGGCCAAGTGAAATTCAGCCATTGGTGGTACAAAAATCTCATCTACCCCATGGTGATGATCCAGTACCCCAGCATGGCCATAACAAGGAATCGACCACTTATCATGCCCATAACAAGACAGAAAATCAGCCCGGTGCGCAAGCTGACCATCAAAACAGGTTTCAAAAAAGGCAAGGCCAAATAGTACGACATCCTTAATCAAGACTGATCCCCATCTGAGTGGCAAAGTTGGGCAGTAAGGTGTTCCAGTGTTTAAGAAAATACAAGACAGGTTTCCTAAAGAGGCAAAGATGGGTTGCTACAAGAAGACAGGTGATATCAAAACAAGACAGGTTCCCCACAAAAATATATATGCTAATTGGAGTCATAAAAATCCTGTATAAGAGATCCCTGATACCAGTGGTGCTAGGCATCTTAGGCAAGTTCTTGACACATTAGCCTCCCTTCACAGGGATAGCAATAGGTTATCCAGTGGACTATGGTTCTCGCTTTGATTGGATACAAACATAGTTTAAAACTGGCTGGTACTTCATTAAATTAATAGGTTAAAATACCCTCCAGTATCTCTGACTTTGTTAAGAATTAAGAAAAAATTCTACACTAAATGGTCACATAATTACCCTATCCTGGTTGGGTGAGACATTAATAGATGCCTCTTATACTATTAGTTGATCTGTAAATCCTTAGACAGTATGGATAATTACTTATCCTGGTTGTTTCTAGGATCTATCTTAATAATTAATAAAGGTTCCGATGCTAGCGCAGGAATGAGCTAACATATTTAAAAAAAAAATAATAGTATGAAAAAAAAGACAATTTCTTGATAATTTAAATATATATAAGACAAATATTAATATTTTAAATAAAAAAATTTGAGATAAATTTAATTGGTAAAAAATGGTTTAACAGCAAAAAATTTGGACATTATTATATTTTAATTCAAATATATATTACTAAAAATAAATTAATTAATCAGGAATTTTTTGAGGTAGATCTTTTGATCAAAATTTATACATTATATCCTTACTTTCAATTATCAAATCATTTATATCCATAAGTTTTTGCTATCTCTTGACTTAAAATTCATAGTTTTCTCTTTTTTCTTTATACTTGTTCTATATATAAGTTGATTATATATATGGGAACTTATATGCTACTTCCTGGTAATGCTGCCTAGTTGGACTTGTTAAAGATATTGTGTTTCTTGCAGACTTATAATAGGTGGTCACTAATGATCTTTGTAAATATTTTTCTTCCTACAAAAAACAAGATAATAGGTCTAGTTATTCCAGTCTATGAGTTTAATATAGAATATATGTATTTTGTACTCATTTCCTTGGTGTCTTCTTTTATGTAAAAATTTTGTTATAGAGACTTGTAAGCCATGCTGATGTTTTTGGTTCAAGGTATTTATAAGCTATGTAGATAATATTATCTGGTCCTAGTGCTAATTTAAAGCTTCTATCCTTTATTGTCTTTTTTAATTCCTATATAATAATATATTTTGTAAGTCCATCATATCAATTGCCTTGAATTCTTTTGCTTGATGTATATTGTCTTAACCATTTGGATGAACTGATTACTGGTATAGTTTTTCTGATATGGATACATATTATAGAATATTCTGAATTTTTTCTTTTAATCTTCTCTAGATTTATGATTATTTTTATCTGATTGTTTTTTTTCTCTATAAGTATGTCTATTACTATAGATCTATAAGGTTTTTCTATAATGCTGTTAATCCTTTATTTTTGTTGTCATATAGCTATTGCTATCTCTTTTTTATATGTTGTTATATTTCTTTAATTTATAGTGCTTCCTGATTATTTTGACTACTATCTTATATTATATTATATACTTTTTACATATCTTTTTCTATTGAATTAAATAGTTTTGAGAATGATTTAATTGCTATTCTTTAGTTCTGCTGCTAGTTCTGAAAAGAATTTATATATTTTGATTATTTGTTTTTCTATTAGTTGCTCAGTTTATATCAATGTTCATCTACAATATTTCTGACAATATTTGGATGCCAAAAATTTTCTATATATCATTAGGAGCTCTCCTATGTTTTTATACCTATTTTGAGTTTTATATTGGATATGTATTTTTTTGCTGCTACCAGAATATATTGTTTGAAGCTATTCCTTAGGCTGTTCATACTTCTTTGCTCAATTATATTTCTCTTTTATATTCTTAATTCGATTTAATTACTGAAGTTCTTCAATTGTTTAATATCTATTCTGTATTAGTTGTATTTATAGTTGCATAAGTAAATTTTCTGTTTTCTTTGCTTATCAAGCTACTATATCTCTATTTTTGTAGGCATAATTTTATGATTACTTTTGTGCAGGGCATCTGAATAATTCATTAGTTGAAAGTTTCTTGATTGCTAGGTATTCTATAGATGTGTATACTGATGTATCAGGTTATGTATTTTGAAGAAGTCCTCAAAGTTTCTAATAATTAACTATTCCAGTAGTTCAGACTCTAATTGATGATTATTTATCTTCTTTAGATTGTATCATTGTCAAAAGTAAAATTTGATATAATATTGAAGTCAACTCTTATAACTATATGTAATATCTTTTTTTTCACTTGCATTATCTATTTCTGAATGATATTCTTTAATACTGTTTTTTCCATTTCATCACTATTTTTTGATAGAAGATGCACTCCTATTATCCTTAGTTTGTGTTTAACTGGGAAGGTTATATCTATTGCTATGGTTCTAATCTTTATCTCTTGTTTCTTATATATTCTACCTACAATATCTTAATGAATTGCTATGTATATCTTGTATCCAATTTTTCTTTGGGATCTACTAAGATTATTAGTTAATATTCTTATTGTTTCTAATATTTGATCTAATATATGTCTCTATTAATCTCTGTGGTTATAGTGATTTTCTATTTATTCTTTATACAATATTTTATTCATAGCTTATATTTGTTTTTCTTTACCATACTTCTTATATTATATATTATAATCATTTAAAATAAATGATTCATTGTTGATTTTTTATTGAAGTATATATTGTTTTTATTTGTAAGTTTATTAATGTCTTAAATTATCTGTTTATGAAGTAGTTGAATGCTTAAAACCATGTTATCTGTTTTGCTACTTTTCTTTTATTAGAGATGATCCTGAGTAGTCTATTATATTATTGAATGGGATTGTGTCCTGAAGGGACAGTTTATTGGGAGAGTTTGAAAAGTTTAATTGCTTTCTCTTTGTTGAGCTCATTTTATTGAGCTATTGTTAATATGCCTCCTATATTTTCCAGATGTTTTGGATTTTTAGCTATCAGCTTCTTACTATTATTTGATGTGTACTCTTCTAGCTTTTCCATAAGTTTATCTATACACTTTAGATATCTGTTAATACATTCTTGTTCTAGAATATTAACACTTTTTTCAGGTCTTGAAAAGCATTTTTCATCTTCTTAATCTTTTTCTGAATTACTGAGAGGACCTGCCAGATATTTTTATTATATTGACTGATATTGGAATTCTACCTATACTTTAAAATACTTGTATACTCTTGAAATTGATATCTGTTCTAAGAGTTGAAGTTTGTCTATATTGGAGTTGTAGAGAAATTCTTGAATTGTTAAACCTGTTGGTATGTTGTCTTAAAAGAGAGGATTTGGGTTTATTGAAGCATATGTACAAGTTAAGTTTAGATGATTGCAAAAGAAACATAGTTCTGTTTTGTAGTTAACCTATTGTATTTGAGTTTCTTTGATTATGGGACTACTAATTTTGTATCTAATAGCTCTTCTCTATTTTGGAAAGTGAAAATAACATCTTTTAGCTTGTTTATTATTGTTATAGGGATGCAAACTTACTTTGTCTTCATACTTGTAATTGTGATTGCCAGGTCTGCTGCTTTTGTATCTAATGGCAAATATATAAGTGTGATACTAAAGCACTTCTTTATTCCTTAATCTCATATATTCTATAATAAGGGAAGATTCTATACAAGAAGAAGTCTTTGATAAAAGCCTAGTTTTAATTAATTTCTATATAATCAGATATATTGAAGAAGATAATGTTTGCTGTTTGGAAGGGTTCTATTCTCTATAAGGTAATGTAATCAATACTGATTTATTCATTGAAGAACTCTGCTAAATTAGTTTTGATAAAGTATTAAGGAACATCCCATACCTGAATAGTATAGAAATTACTTTATTGAAATTCCAATAGGGCAATCTTTTGAATTTGATATTCTTATAGTCTATTATTTTCATCTCACATGCTTTTATGCATTCTCTTGATTGCCAAAAATAGTAATGATTTGAGTTTTCTGATTGGGTGTTCATATCTTATATACTTTAAGAAGAAGAGGTGTTTCATTTTCTGTCTATTAAAATCTATTTTTTCTACTGGTGTTTGTCCTGATACCTATTTAAAGTTAATAAAGATTTTTCATGGTCTGAGTATCTCTAGTTAGCTCTGATTTTCTATAATATTGGTAGTCTTTCACATATATCTCTTTAGCTATTATAGCTGTATCCTATTTGGTTAGTAATGTCTGTCTACTTGTCATAGATTTGTGACTTTTGAATGCTTTTATTTTTTGACTTATAAACTGTAAAAAAAGATAATGTTTTACTGCTTGCAGAGTTCTCCATTGATCCTGTAGTCTGCCTTATCTTTTTTATCTCTATTTCTCTTGACTGTACAGTTTTTTATTCTTTTTCTTTTTCTTTCCTTTATCTGTTAATTTCTTGGAGTACTGTTCTAGTCTCAAGGGAGGTATGACTAAGTTGTGAGGCAAGTGTGTCACTTTGGCCTTCAAGGTTCTGTTATTATTTTTACTGATTCTGTTGATGTTATATTCAGATATTTTTTGTCTTGCCAGACTTTTCAATTGTCTTGTGAAGACCATAACACTAAAAGATATTACTTTATAACTAGTAATGAGTTTATTTTATGTTTTTGCTTAATAAGAAAATTTTTTATTATTGAAATTTTTCAGGAAAGAGTTTTTTTTTTTGTTTGATTTTTTTTTTAATATAATTATTAATATTGCTAATTTATATATTAATAATAAAATCAAAAAAAAAAAAAAACTCTTTCCGGCAGGTTCTTTTTTTCTTAAAAATTTCCTTTTTTAATAATTTTGAGAAAAAAAAAGAAAGTAAACAGAAAAGATAAGTTCTCAAAGAGAACCTAAAAAACAATACAATATGGGGCGACCCAGCTACAACAAAAACGTTTTGGCAAAAGGTAATACAAGAAATATTCGCAAAGAATCGAACCCAGATACTAGAAAGGAAATCAATAAAAACAAAGAAAAAACAGTTTTGCGAGAAGACAACAAACTGGAAAAACATACTACCAACTCCAACAATAAATGACAATCGACCTCTAAAGATCCAAACAACCTTGAAAACAGGAAAGCGACAACCAATACCTTCACCTGGAGCGAGCAAGTCGAAGAGAAAATCTCGATAATATCAATCAGCAGTGAAAATACGTTCATTATGGAAAATCCCAAGGAAAACCTAACAACACAACCAGGAGAAAATGGAACCAGAGCACAAGCTTATAATTCTGACATAGAAATGGAAATAGAGGAAGAATTTGAAGTAAATACTGACCAAACAGACTGAAACTTTGAAGAAAAATAGCAAACTGAGGAAAAAATGGAAAAGTGAAAACCAATACTTTCGGCAGGTCCAGGTCCAGATCGACTGTGATAGAATTGAAAGAGAAAAAGTCAAGACAAGAATCAAAGCAAGCACAATCCCTGGTAGAACAACAAGTCAAAAAGTTGCCTTCCTTACTAAGAGCCTGAACTCTTTCATAGGTCTTATGTCAATTTTTAGTGAAGGAAAAGATAAGAATGAACATATCATAGCCATTTTTGAGAATAAACAAGCTGCAGACAAGGTATGCAATATAATCTTATCAGATACAAGTAATATGTATCTTGAACATATGACAACTATCTCCCTAGTACAAAAAAAGAAAAACAGTATTATAGTATGGGACATATCCCTAGAAGTTAAATTCATTGAAGTACAACAAGTATTTGACAAATATGATGAGATTATTAACATCACTATGACAACTCAACAAATGTGATAGACTGCCACAATAACCTACACAAACAAGGAAAACAAAAACACGGTTGTTAACAAATAGAGTATCCCACTTAGAGCTAATTTAGTCAAAATTTTCGATACTTAATGGGATATAGGACAAATAAAAGAAAGAAGGGCCATAGCAGTCAAACTTACTAACCTTCCACCGAACACAACAGCCTTCGATTTCAGACATATATATGAATAAACCAAGGTCAAAACTTGCTATATTTCAAGATATCTTTTATATAGAAGAAAAAGATTCATAGTAATTAGCTTTAAAAATGAAGAAACCAGAGAAATCACCACAAGTGAAAACTTTCACTTAAGAGAAACCATAGTGGAATGAAAACACATTAAAACCAAACTATATTATCTATGTAGCAATACAGAATACCTAGTAGCAAACTGCTCTTTAAAGGAGTGCCGCATATAGTGGAAGCAATACAGATCAGAATAAGCCAAATGTTTTGACAAACTATATACCAAATACAAACTAGTAAGAACAGAAGCAATTAGGAATCTAATTAAACAAAGGTATAACACCACCAAACCAAGATCCTATGCAGCAGCAGCTAGACAAGGTCAATGAACCAGAGAAAACCAATTCTTTGAATCAAAATCAACAAATACAATGGATGAAATCTTGAAACTATTAAAGGAAATTAGAGAAGAAATCAAGGAAATCAAAGAGGATATAGCATATTTGGATGAACACATTGTCAACTTAGAAAGCTACAATAAAGAATACATAGAACAAGTGGAAGAACTCCAAGATACAAAAATGAACCAAAACCACATAGCAGAAAATACCAAGGAGATACCTGGCAACTTACAAGACATTCAAGTCAAACAACAACGTATCCATTTCACTATGAACAGATTAAACCAAAACATGAACAGAATGTTCAATGTCCTGACAAACACCCTAAACTCAAACTCATCCCAATCTACTTCTACCCATTAATGAGTGCAAGCATAATAAATCCCAAAATCGATAGTAATATTTAACTCAGAGTAAACATAGATACCTACAATATAGACAACACTAACATACTTATCAACTCTCAAACAAATAAAACACAATATACAATAAACAATGACCTAATGAAACATCAGAAAATTTAAAGAACAATATTTGACAAGCAACAATGTATAATATCCAAGGCCTGGTTAATGATCAAAAAAGAAATGATTGGTTCACTTGGTGCGCCATGAAGAAATGGGACATAGTAGTAACAACAGAGACAAATGGGACAAGCTCACAATTTAAATACTGGAAACACCCAAGATATAACATAACATGGTCCCACAATAAAGAGCAAAAAATTGGATAGGGCTTAAATATTATACTCAACAAAGAAATAGTAAAGAGAGCTTTCAAGTATGGCATATGGCCAGGAAGACTTATTCATATAGACTTGACCTTTCCCAAAAAACAAAAACTAAGAATAATAGGAGTATATTTCCCAGCTCAAAAAGGAGACAAGAATCGACAAGGCATTCTAAATCAATTAAAATGATGGGTCAAGGAGGCTATTCAGAAAGAGGGACACCTCTTAGTCATGGGAGATCTAAATGGTATTCTCAACCCCACATGAGATAGAGACAATACCAGTAGAAGGGCCACAGCTAACAAACCCTCAGGTCCTTAAATAGAGATCCTTTTAGACAACAATTTGGAAGACACATATAGACTCCACAACCCTACTAAGAGAGAGTTCTCTTAGAGCTGAAACACTCGCAATAGCAGGATAGATCAAATATGAATAAATATACTACCCACCTGGTAGAGCAGAAAGGCCTTCATCAATGAATCCTTAGATCCACTTATTCTCAGTAATAATAGACCAGTTATGACAGAAATAGAAGCATGGCAACTAACTTCTAGGAAGGAACTCACATTTCACAAATTTAACATCAGATACAACTGGCATCTTACAAACAATGAACAATGGAAAAAATTCACTCTAGAGATATAAAACTCTCAAAATAACAAAAAAGCTAGGCCAATATTGATAGACAAACAGTGGAATAGACTACAAAACTATCTTTTAAAAGTAGTAAAGCTACACATCCCAAAAAAAAAACAACATAGAAGAAAGTGAATAGACAAAGAAGACAAACCAGTGAAAAGGCCACTCCTCTAACTACAACTGCTCAGAAATCAAATAAAGGTAGCCTTGAATACAGAAAACACATCTCCAAATATAACAAAACATCTGCAAGGTAGCTTAACGGACCTTAAACAACAAATGGAGAGAATAGAGAAGACACATCCAACTGATTACTTAGCACATTGGCTCACACTTATACAAAAAACACTAAAAGCACATAAAGTTATAATTCGTGCAATAACTCAAAGAAGAAAAAATCATGCCATAAAACAAAGAACAGCAACTTGACAGACCTTCCTAGTAACAAACAAAAAATCAATAATAGATAGCATTATGAATAGACCTAAAAAATCCATCACACTGGACAAAATAATCTCAGAAGAAGAGAAAACAATCAATATTCTGATCGAACCAAAGGAAATTAAAGCTACAGTTAAACAACACTTTAAAGACTGGACCCCAACAAGAAATGTCACAGCAATAGATAACCACTTATCATGGAAAGAGGAATATAGGCCTAAGGACAACGTCGACCACAGATGGTATAATATAACACTAATAGAAATATCTAAAGAGGAGCTCAAAAAAGCAATAAAAGACAGAAGTGCAAAGTCATTACTGGGAAGAAATCAGATCCCCTACCTAGCATATAAGAAACTGGGCAAAATGGCCTTCGAAAAAATTAGGAACATTTTTAATCGAATTATCAAAGAAGGTTTCACACCCAAGGAATGGAGTAAAGGGGCCATATAACCTATACCCAAACCAAAGGACTGGTAGAATAACCTTGACATAACAAGACCAATTACACTACTGAATGCAGGAAGAAAAATTTTTATCAAGATTCTAACCGATAGGATTGTTATATGTCTAATAAAATAAAAGATCCTATCAAAGTTAAATTGGGCTGCATTACTAGGCTGCAATACACAGAAACAATTCACATAATAAACAATATCATTGAGCATGCCAAAAAACAAAAAAACAAGTATGGATTCTCAGCCAAAACATGTCTAAAGTATATGACTCAGTGAACCTAGAAATGTTAATCAAGGCCTTAAAATGGATAAAGATCCTAATACAAATAATCAACATCCTACGCAATATCTTAAACCAGAGACAAAATATAGTTCTTATATATTATAGTCTGATAGAGAAATATGAGATCAATAATGGCATTGATCAAGGAGACACAATCTCTCCCCTACTATGGAAAATCTTCTATGATTCACTAATTACAACAATCAAAAAAGAGTTTATAGGTTATATAATATCAAACAAATCCTGCAAGGACCTTAAGCTAGAATAGACAAATAGGAAAATAAACATTACAGTCAATAACTATATGCATAACACTACATGGATTGCAGACAATAGAGAAGAGTTATAACAAATTATTAGGAAAGCAGAGGAGTTCTACAAAATAAATAACATAAAAATCAACACACAGAAATCCCAGTTAATAATTATCAATGGAAAAGATAACAACTTTACACAAGGGATAAAAATGGAGGATCAAATCATTAAGGGTTGCCCATAAGGGGTACCAGTAAGAATTCTGGAAGTTTGATATGATAGCTCAGGGAAAAAAGACCACCAAAAAACATTAATTCAACAAAAGTTCAGAAAAACCAAGGAACTAATAGAGATGAAATACCTAACGGACAAGCAGATGCAGTACATAATCAATCATGTCTTGATTTCTAGTGCAGAGTACCTGTGCAATGACATGATATTCCCAGAAAAAACTTGTAATCTTCTCATGAGCAGTATTACAGCAGTCTTTAAACACAAGCTAGGCCTCACCAGGACAACTCCAAACAATATTTTGTTTAATAAACATGAATACAACTTAATATACCTCTGGGATAGACAACTTCTCTTACACATTTTCAACTGGACAACTCGAATTAATAAGAACAATATAGTTGATAAAATAGCAAGAAGCAGACTACAAACTCTTCAAAATAAATTTTGGTCCACTAAATTGGTTTTAAACAAGATGGAACAACCTTGGAAATATATAGGAAAAAATCTAATGCATGATACCATCTGGCTCATGAGAAGATATAGGTTCATATTTAACATAAGCAATGCAAACAATAGCATTACACTAATCCCAGAGATAGATACTCCTATAAAAGAGATTATGAGCAAACAATTCTATCTAAAACACTGCCACCACCTACACAAACACAACATAATTTTAATTGGATAGCTTTTAAATGCAGACAACACAAAGACTTTAAAATAGTGTCAGATCATAAGAATCACAAGAAAAACATTTCCAGATCCAACTTCTAGATGGTTCCTAACTCTGAGCAGCAAAATTAAAAGCATAATAGAGGCAAAGGAAATTCCAACATGTCAAGCAACAGCTAATATCTTCAAACAAGGGTCCCTCACAACACACCATAATACAACAAAACCTTATTGGATATATACACAGAAGAAGGAAGAACCCATAATCAGAAAAAAATAGAAGAAAATAGATCAAAATACAACAAGGTAGAGACACTATACTCAAGACCCAGGCAACTCCCCACTAGAGGCATGTAAAGACTATACTTTAAATATCTTTGATACCAACAGAAGCGAATACAGCTTTATAGCAACTCGACAATACTCAATCATTATACCTGTTTATAAGAGCCTAAACATACAAGAAAAAACAATACAGATATAAAGAAGTGGAAGTGGAGAAACAAAACATCCCCAAATTCTCTTGCAATAATCTTTATAGACTATACCCAGAATTTGGAGTCACATATACAGAACACAGACACAATAGTTAATATACCATCAGAAACACAAATAATGGGTAGGCAAAAAGACAAAATTTTTATATGCTCACCAGAAACTACAGAAAGTTTAAAGACTATTAGGGAAGCAATAAAGAATTTTGCCATCTTTGATATTTACATGAATGGATCCCTTATAAACTGAAAAAACAAATACTATATGGGTCTAGGTTGGATCATAATCACTCCTGACTTAGAGAAATATATATTATAAGGATAGATTAAACATCCTTTATCTACCAAAGCAGAAATAGCAGCAATCGTGACAGCCCTAAGTGCACTACCAGACCATAGTGTAGCAAACGTATACATAGATAGCCAAGCAGCTATCAATAGTATAGAAAAGATCCAAAAGGAAGACAAAAACAAGATAATAAAGAAACAAAAAAATTCGAACCTCCTTTTTCAGATCCAAACCATATGCAAACAGAGAAAAATTAGACTTTCACTACACAAGATGAAAGGTCACTCTGGAATCAAATATAATGAGATGGCAAACCAGTTAACACAAATAGATGTATGGAAAAGCATGAAGCCAAGAGAAAATGAAATCGAAATTAAAAGAATCAAAGACCCAGAAATGAGCATAGTTCTACAATGGAACAACCATTTCACTGAATTTTCTATAAAAGTAATTACACAGAAACTTATGAACATTGTCAATCTGACAAAATGGTGTCTCTTAAATAGAACTAGATACAATTTCAGTGAATAAATAATCAAAGAAATTAACTGGCAAACAACAGTAATACACCTTCGACCTACAAAGATGAGCAACCACTGTACAAACAATAAAGACCAGAAACTAAGAAAGTTTTGTCTCAGCCTGTGGAATAATGAACTACCAACCAAGAGTAAGCTATATGCAAAGTTTCCATCTATATACAAAAACAACAAATGCAATAGATGTGAAGAACTAGTGACCTGCACTCATCCTTTTCTCTGCCAGCAACTCAGAACAGAAACAGAAAAGGCATTGAAAGATGTAACTACAACTTGTGTAGAGAATCACACAAAGGAAAAAGAACTTCAAGCCTTCAATACACATTTTACAAACAAAAACAACTTGAACTACAAGGAATACTTAATAGTAAACATTAGAGGGGCTTTCTTCAAAGGTCTCATATATAGTCTCAAAACAGCTATTCCAGATAGAATAGAAAGAAAAAACTGCATAATAGAGATCCATCTTGAAATAATCAAATATCTTCATCAAATTTGGTAAAAAAGATGTAAAACCTTTCAAGAATAAAAAGCTAGAGAAAAAATCACTAAACAAAAAGAAAGGGTAGCAAATTATGAGACAAGAAAAAAAGATTTTATCTTCACAGCCAGGGAAAAATACATAAAAGACCAATTCATACACTTGGTCAATAAGTTTATGAACCAATGGATCACAAACCTTATAGACAACTTTTACATACTTGAAATTTCTTTCAGTACTAGCCTAGCCTTGGCAGGTTAGCTCCCCATGAAGGGGGTGGCAACAAGTCATAAGATGAGTACCTCTGTATAGAAGAATTCTATTGGGCTCTATTTAGTAGTAAACAGGTAGTACATTCTAGAATAGCATCTATATATTGGTACTATAAAATCACAAATAAAGTAAGGCTGAGCTAATGTTTTAAAAAAAATATATATATTAATAATAAAATAATTTAATATTTATATTGTATATTTTTAACATATCAAAAAAAAAAACTCTTTCTCACTTATATCAAAATTTATAAAAATTTTCTTTTATGATAATAATCCAAAGTATGCAAGAAAAAATCCAATACTCATAAAGAGCTTTTTCAATAAATATGTTTAGAAGGTCACCTAGAGTAAGAGATGCAATGGTAAACCATACTAGTGAGAAGATTATTACTGACAGTGGAAAAACCTTCAAACTGCTCCTGAAAATTAGACTGGTAAGCAAATTCAATCCATTATCCACTACTAAGAAAATTCAAACAGATTCAAAAGAGAAGTTAACAGCAACTATTGTAAACACTTAGAACAATATCCAAGACCAAGAAAAAAATATCATGCTTGAAAATAAAGAACAGGATAATATTTAAAACCTTGGGGAGGACCTATATAAATTTTTAAAAGTGTAAAAAAAATGAATACAGAATCCAACCACTATTACTAATAATAGTAGCATAAACAATAACAATATCTAAGAAAGCAAAGGAGGCTACGAATAGTACTAAAAATATCATTAACAATAATCAACAATAACAATATTCAAGGAAGAAAAGAAGACTACAAATAGCACTAAAAATTTCATTGATAACAAATTTAGTTATAAGAAAGAGCAAAGATCAAGAATACTGAAATAAAATAGACAAATACTCAGATATTCTATAACATGCTTCATCCAAACAATATATTTATAAATCTGGAAGTTGCACTTGGCACTTCAGTGCAAGAAAAAATTAACTTTATTTGCAATAAGGTGAAATATTTAATGATCCTAAAACATATATGTATAGAGGAATCAATAGGTATGCAAATGATCCCAACAATCCTTAATAACTACTATAAGGCTTTAACTGTATATAAAATCAAGATCCTTAACAATAAAACCATTAAATTTAGATTAGCATCACAGATCAGCATATCTGAAAGTAAGGCCCAGTCTATCAGAATCTGATACATCCCAAACTATTTTACAAAAAAGGATATAACCAATCTATTTGTGAACAAAACAGTTATAAAACACATTTTACTTCAACCAGCTTATACTATTCAGTTTGAAATAGAACAGTTCAGTTCAACAGAAGTTTTTGAAGAACAGATTCAAACATGAATCTTTAATAAAAACATTTACTATATAAGAGTATATCCAATAGTCAAGACCTGGATTACTAATAAAAAAAGGAATCTGTATAATATGTTACTCGCCAATCTTCTACAAGGGACATCTGCAAAGAAATTGAAAGAAATCATTGAACAGATACATATTCAAGCATATTATTTCTTTCTTAATTATTTAAAATAGAATAAATGCTTTACTATTCTATATTTCAAGAATATACAAGACTTGAATAGTACAAGGAATACTATCTTATGACTTTAAGATATAGAACTAATCTGGGTTTCAAGATTAATAAAACTCTGTTTTGACTGTAGTACTTAGAAATATAACCTAAATGTATATACCATAGTTAAAGATGGGCCCCTAAAGGGGGAGGCAGTGACATAAGTCAAATGTTTCTCACTAGAAAACATTAAAAATTTTAAATTAATAACTATAAAAAAACTATCCACAATTGTTCTTCATTATTTAAATCATTGATTTATAGTATTTTCTGACTTTTATCCCTATTAAAGTAAAGATCTATGAATTTTGTCCCTCAAAAAGGACATAAGTGATCTGCGAAATTTTATATATTAAATACTTTAGGAACCCATCATTAACTATAGTCAAGAAAAACTCAATACAAAGGAATTGAATCAATAGACTTGGTTAACTAAGCTCTTATTTCTTTAAAAAAAAGATCTTACCCAGTGAAACAAGTTAAATAGCCTAGTATAGAGCATGCATCAAACACAAACTACATATATGCCAATATATTAAGAGGCTTTTCTCAGCCATATACAAAGATAGAACCAATAATCAAGACCATTAGACAGCTCCAAATAGATAAAAATGCCATTAAATACCAGGTCTATATATTGAAAAAAAGAGTATTTACATCAAAAGTAGATCCTTATATAAAGATCAAAGGGTCAAAGAAAATAAACTTATCAATAAAACAGAAATAGCAACTATCAAGTAAAACTTTAAAACTTCATTTCACAAAAGAATGAATATTGGATATTAATAAAAAATAATAAACAAAAAAATCAATCAAATAGAGTTTACAATTGAGTCCCCTATGAAAGAAATAATAAATTGTTTAGAATTATTTATTAAAGTTACAAGATTAATAGAACTAATCCCTCATTTCTTTCAAAATAATTATAATTAAAGAATATATAGAAAATATTTTCAGCAACAGACAAGAAAAAAAAATGATAAAAAACAAATAAATAATAGTATAATTGGAAAATAGATACAATAAATGTAAGAGAAATCATTATAAAAGTAAACAAAATAGCATTCTTAAAATATTGTCATAAAAATAAAATAAATATTTTGAAAATAATAGAAATCTGATTACCTGAGAATCAGAGATAATGAAATGAAGAGAAAAGATATCAAATATAGTCAACAAAGTTAATATAACAAAAACATGAAGTAGAAATAAGTATAATAGTGAAGAAAAAGTAGGCAACGTATGTATTTAATATAAAGGAGTTCATTAACAAGGTCTATTGATAGACATGACTTTCAAAAAAAGAAGTTAATATAGGATATTGATAGTATATAATTCAAGCAAATAAATTCAAAAGGCAAGATAGAGTAAAACTTTACCAGTAGTTAAAAGTTAAAATCAATAAAGCAAAAAGCAAAAATATGCTTATAATAGTAATAGGTAACTTTAACAAGGTAACAAATTAGCATATAGATTATATATCAAAAAGGTTAGAGAACTAAACCCTGACAAATCATAAATATTTTGGTAGTATATGATTTATAGATAAATATAGAAAGTTCATCTAATTATAAGAGATTATACTGTATATATAATAAATTGAAGTTAGAGTATAGGAGTAGATTGAATTATATCTGAATATAGAGCTCTCTACTTTTTTATATTATTAATATAGAGTATATAGCAGTAAAAATTATTATTCAAAGTAATATAAAATAGTATTTATATAGATTAGAATACAATTTATGTTATAGTTCAAACTAGTGAATAGGAAAAACAATAAGTAGAATATAATAAACTTTATTAATTCTAATCCCAAACAATGGATCAAGTTCATAGTATGAATAAATAAGAGGGCAAGAAAGACTCTAAAATCAAACAGGGAGATAATAAAAGAGATATTACAGTATTTCAAAATGTTAATAATAGCTGTATAAAAGAAATACTCAAGAAAAGATAATATAAGAAAAATATCAAAACTATATATAAATCAAAATATAAGAAATTAATATATAAACAGATCAAAATAAATAGGATCTATAGGAGATACTAGTTATAGTTTTCAAATCTAGACTCAAGATTCCAAACAATATAAATGCAGATAAAAGAAGAGATAAGTGAAATAAACTTAATAACTTCTCTTCTAATAAAATTACCTTTGTTCTGAAAAAACTCAATAAATAATAGTGAAGAATTATATAAATGGCTACTAGAAATCAAGAAGATCTAAAAGGTAAAGAACAAGATCATGAGAATCAAAATTGAACAAAAGAAAGGAAAAAGAATTCAGAAGTGTATCAAACAGAGATACAAGAACCTAGAAAAATATATTCGCCAATAACGAGTGCATACATAGAATACAACAGGTTTCTGATCTAACTTGTATAGTCGTGGTCGAAAAGTAAGAAAGTGAATAAAGGTAAAATCACACTTACCAATAGAGTGGACCGTATTTTTTAGCCACTAGGGAACACGGATACGTTGTTTCGGCTGAATTTCGTTAATCTTTAGATCTCTGATTCAATTGGGCAAAGATGATCTCAAATACGTATTTTTATATAACATATTATACTTTATTGGATACACCTTATATAGAAAAATCGAGTACCCTGTCGCAGGTGCCGATGTGATGAAAATAATCTTATTGTACAGATTATATAACTCACTTGAGTTTTTATACCTGAAGTACATGGTCCTGAGGGCAGCCGTTGAAATCGGGGCTCCCACTTAAGTGATAACTCAATTTGCATGAGCAAAGCATCAAGTATAATTTCACAGTGCTACAAATAATGAATGTTAGCATTTCATTTTCCGAATAAATCCTAAAATGCATGTGTACTTTAGTATCCGAGGAAACAAACAGTTGGAAAGCAATTTGCGGTAGGTCAAATCGATAAAACCAATCCAAGAATGAATTTAATTAGAAGCATGTGAATTTTATTTAGGCGGCGTAATTACACGATTCATATGGCGCGACTAGGTGAGGTCATCGACAGAAGCATCACTCCGAGAACCTTCCTTTATGATGTGCAACAATAATAATTCTTTTATATTGAATATTATAAACAAAACTATATTTCAAAATTATATATTTAATATAATAAACTAACTTTGTTTATTTGTTGGATTGTTTCATGTACATAAAAATTTCTTAAAAATAGTAGTATATCTTGCATAATTTCCCGTAATTTTTTATAAGCATACCACGTTGCTTAAACAAATTTACATAATACGAATATCGTACTATTAATAGAAAACGAATTTTTTACAGTAAATGTTACCGGGTTGGTCATGTATTATGCCTAAAAATTTTGTTAGTACTGATGTGCATTGTGGAATAATAATGCCGAGTAGGTTTGTATGACATGGCCGAGGCGTTACTCGGTAATGAAAAAATCGTCGCCAAAATGTAGTGTAAACAACCTTTTCATCATCATTTATCGGTTTCCATTAATAGATTAATTGCACATGGATGAACTTTATAATCACGTGTCCGCAAAAAGTTTAGCGAAAAATTTTATCTTCTTTAAAATACTATCCGACTAACTCGTCAATACATTGAATTTACAGTTTATTGCACATAAAGATCCGATATTTTAATATATTTATATATTATTATATTATTAAAGTCACTCGATGACAGAATATCGGCTATATGAATTATGCATGATATTTTTTTAAATATTGCATAGCGAAAAATTTTTACAAAAAACATAAATTCTGCGTAAATACAAAACAGCTATAAAAATTTAATCTTTGGCAAATTCCGCCGCACCCGAAAAATCCTCAGTTCACCATTCCTCCTCAGGCACCACGACGCCCAGCAGATTCCCATCTCTTGCTCGTCATCCTGTAAATTCCTTGTTTTTATTAGGCTTTTCGATGCTTCTTATATAATGAATAATGTTAATTTTTCTTCGCTAAGGTCAATTATCTATTTGCCGAATATATTTTAAGGGAACATATTTTAAAGTTTATTACAAGGCCGAGTTTTTAGACATCCTTATAGTTATTGGTCAAAAAAATTTTTTTTATTTGTCCGATGATTTACGTAAATGGAAATTCTTGTGTGGCTCACGACACGTTTGACCTTTTTCATAATGTAATAAAACACGGCTGGTTGCACGATAATACGCAAAAAAAAAAAAAAAAATAATAAATAAATAAAAATAAGCAAAGCAAAAACAAAAAAGAGAGATCCCTTGATCCCTTTGTATTTGTATTACAAATTATGAATAATCACTAAACAAAGACTCATTTCAACGAATCAAATAATTTTAGAAAACGCTTTGTTATTTTATTCGTTATTATTCCAACTGATCCATGCATGATACGGTATGCCATGATACGCATATAAATCAACATTTCATTTTTCATTCCAAAAATTAAATGTTTTGAAATGCGCAAGTAAGATCCTTTATAGCACGCAAAGTCCTTGCATACAAAATTATCGGCATACGCCCTTTCCCTTATCGGTAACAATAATGCCGAATTTGAAAAAATGCAAAAGGTGCTCAAGCGGCAATGGCCCTGCGAATTTTAAATGAAACAGTATTTTTGTCTTCATTTTCCGGGTTTGCAGTATTGACAAAAAAATGACGATTGCATATTATCAATGCTTAAAATTTTAAAAATTTTAATTAAGAAAAATTTTAAACAACACATTTATTAATAAAGTTCCACGAGATTGCTTTGTTAATACAATGTTTACCTATAAAATTTCAAGGGGAATATTTAAAGATATTTAAAGAAAATATATTAGTAATTTTTACACAAATACAGTATATCGCACGCATTCCTCTGAAAGTGATGGCGAAACATTTTTCATCGAAAAAAAAATTTTTTTTATACTTAATAATTATTCTTTAAATGCAATATTTAGGTGTTTATAATTGCAAAAAGAAAAAACATCATCTTGTACTGTTGAATGCGATCTTGCACATAGAGCATCTAGGAGTCACTTTGTTAGGTCATTTCTCATTCGATAATAATTATGAAAAATCATGACTTTATTAATAATAGCATGAGCTGAATCTATTATTACCCACCCATTTTACGATATAATCTTTGTATTACACAAGTTAACAAATTTGGTAGGATTCATAATTTTTATTTTTTAATAAGGCCCTTTAAAGACCTTTTTATTTTTTAATAAGACCCTTTAAAGACTTTTCAAAAAATAATTTCAAATTTTCATATAAATCAAATAAGTTTTTATAATTTACTATTTAAAAATTAGTTTTAACTTTATATTAATGTTTTATATGAAAAATTGTACATCTTTATATTTAAAAGATATTTTATAAGAAAAGCTTAATTAAAGTTTCTTATTAAAGTAGAGATAGGTTATTTATAAGATTCAATATAAAATAAATAATTTTGTTTTTTTTTTTTTTGAGTACCCCTAGCCAGGCTAGATCGTCAGTTTATTAATCAAATGAAGACAAAAGTACATTTTCATTTGAGCAGCATGATACATACTACAGCTAAACTATTA